>CABFVX010001329.1:0-62064 GCA_902151425.1 Timema shepardi | reverse complement strand
AGGGGGGGTTGTGAAGCTTATATAATTATGATACCACAGTGGGTAATGGGCAGGGGGGGTTGTGAAGCTTATATAATTATGATACCACAGTGGGTAACGGGCAGCGTGGGGGGGGGGAGGATTGTCAAGCTTATATAATTATTATACTAAAGTGGTTCACGGGCAACGCCGTGCGGGACTGCTAGTATATATATATATATATACACACACACACACACATAATATAAATTGTATAGCTTCATTTCTGGTCCAAGTGATGCCATCTATATCAAGAAAAAGGAAATAGCTGTTGACAGTCAACCTTGCAGTCAAATTAAGAACAGTTTACTCTCTGAACCTAAATAAGCCATCTGTGGGAATGAAACTTTGTTTTTGAGTCTATCAGTGTTATATTTCGACAATGTATACAAGAAACACCCATGTAAATGTGGTTGTTATCCCTCCTTTGCTCCTGTTTGGAACTAAATTAAAATGTGAAAGTGTTTTTTTACAAAACACAATGATACTTTGGATTATAATTGATGTCATGCCGAAATATTTATTCTCAAGTCAACCACCCGAGGGTTGGTGTGACATGATTTCTCTCCATCCTGAGCTGGACATCCACTCAGCCCTTCAGCTGGTTAGTGTTGCCTGCACCATCTGATAAAAATCTTATGTTCTACGAGATTACATGAAGTGTGGTTGTTCTTTGTTGCCTTTCACACTGAATTCTATAAGCGAGCACAAAAGGGTCTATCAATTTTGACGATAAGTTATTTTCACATACTCTCTCGAGTTCTTTTAAATGCCAAAATTGATATGGGAGCGACGGCTTTACTTTCCCTCTGAAGGAAGTTGTGTTATGGATTTATATCGCTCTAGAAAAATCTGTTGACAGCAGCTGGGTTTAAATCCACAGACATTAGGTTCTGAGGCGAGGACTTTACTGCAGGATCACCGAGGTCAACGGTGATATACTTATAAATAGTTACTTAGTATTTGAACAAATTTACTTGTTTAGAACAAATGTGGAACCACAATTTATAACTTTTTGTTTTTCTTAGCACGTTAGAACCGCATCTTGCTATTCGTTCGAGCTAAATGCTTATCTACTAATTAAGCTAATGGTTTTAGGGATTAATAAGATTACATTTACAGGAAATTTACCCATATGTGCATGAAAGAAGAGTGGAAAGCCATTTTGGAAAAACTACCCTCAGTACCCCTGACAGAAATTCGAGCCCCGATTTCACAGCAGTCTATTCTACTGCGAGAGTGACGCTTTAGACCACGTGGCCACCAAAGTGGGTCACCTAATTATTGACATGTTATGATTTATGACCAGATTGAGTGAATATGTTCATATCTTTTCTGTGATTGTAGATATTTATATTAATGGTTGATACAACTCACCCTGGGTTCATGGTAATGAAAATGGAGCATGTAGGGTTGAGCAAGATATCCGTTCCTTCAAACATGAACCTCTCTAGTTTCTGTGTGATTGCCATCTGGATGCTGTGGATCTGTTGAGCCACGACAGACAACACCTCCAGCTCAATCCGGTTGAACTCATCAAAACACGCCCAAGCTCCAGCCTGGGCCAACCCCTGCAACATTTAACCGCAATCAATGTCTTTAATACACACACCAGTGAGCAATCACACAAAGGCACCAATCTCGTCTTGAATGGTTTTCTAGTGCTATAAAGGTCAGGGTTCAAATATTGATTGAGTGTAGGCAATTGAGAGTACATTTAATCTAAAATTCTACTTTTATCACTCCTACCCCATTAGCAAGTGTAGCGTGGATGAATAGTGAAATGCAAAGAATGGCAAACAAATATTTTAAAAAAATGTATGGCGCACGGCACAAACTTTCTCCCCCTTTTATCTTAAAATGGAAATTTACTAAAAACTCGTCAGATTTGTGAAACGAGATAATAGGTCTATACATTGTTGTAGAAACACTACACCAAAGATATCATAATCATCAAAATGAAATCTTTACAACCTGTGGTCAGGTCTGTTTACTAAAATTCCTCCATCTCCGTTTGTCCTTCCACCATTTTTCTTCCTGCACTTTCTTCCTTGGTCTCTCTTGCAGTCTCTTCCCTGCATACTTCATATCCATTAATTTTCTTGGAATCCTCTCCCCGCCCATCCTCCTTAGTGTCCACACTATCTCATCCTTGCTCCCTCAACTATCTCTTTCAAGGAATCCAAACTCTTGAATTCATATCCTCATTTTTAACACAAAAGGGTCAAAATTTTAAATTGATCTTAACACATAAAAGGAAAATCTCCAAAAATTCATAATCCTGCCTGTAAAGTGATTTGAAGATGTTAGTGTGAAGAGTGTATGAAGAAATGAAAAGAGAAAATTGTTTGTTTTCTATCAAGTGCTAACCTAACTCTCCTTTCAGGTTGACTTCCTTCCCTATCAGTCACATACATTACATTATTGTAAAGTTTTGCCACACTGTTTCATATGATTTTAATCCATAAGGCAACTATTCATTTTATAATAAAGTAGTGAGCAGCTTCAGGCTTTATTAACGCTCTAACATATCTTCCCAATAACTTGTGAGGTAACTACAAAAAACCGCGCGGTGATTCATAGTGACCTTTGTTATTATATCTTGGATTGATGTTTGTTGAACACTAACAACTAGTGTGGTCATGTGATGTGATTTGGACCAACCTTGAAGAACTTGCCCATGGCCTTGTAGTCGAGTCCGTCCGAGCAGTTGAAGACTACACACTGTTTGGCCACAGCCTTGGCCAAGTCCTTGGTGGTCTCGGTCTTTCCTGTGCCTGCCGGCCCTTCCGGCGCTCCGCCCAGGTTCAGTCGCAGGGCGCCCATCAGGGTCCTACACTCAGTGAAGATAAAAATATGGATCTAATTATAATCAGGTTTTTAGAATGTCTTCTGAAAGGATGGTTCTAACTAGTTTATGTCCGTGATGGAAGTAATAATAGAACATATGCCACTGTCAGTGTATCTCCTGACAAGTAACATGCATGTCATGATGTCATTTCAATAGTATGTATGAAGCGCATTGAGAATGTTATAACCCACTTTGATGATTGTATGGTCTAAGGTGCTACTCTCGTACTAGACTAGACTAACAATGATGGGGAAATCGAGGTTTGCATCTAGGTTGGGCGTACTGAGGGTGATTTTTCCAAATTGATTTTCCACTCCCCCTCCATGCAAATATGCAAATATAAACTTCCTCATCCTTTTAAACCATTACTGTAACTATAACATAAGCGTACAACCCAAACAGGTAGTAAAATAATATTTTTAAAAAACATGTTATAATAGGTTATTATAAACATTATAAGATTTTATAAAATGAATAAGAAATCAAACTAAAATAAATTACTTATATTTACAAGCACTTAAATATTTTGATGCCACAAGGCATCTTTTCAGCAGGTCCTAGACTGAACAGTAAGTTGACTTCAGTGGTGCCAACTCAGTTGTTGCGGGATGACAACAATAACTGCTTGTTGCACAACTGTAAGCACCTACCCTCCACATATAACAATAGCAGAATCTCAAGGTAATTTTTAATCCACCAGCTAATTTTCATCCCTCAATAACTGAGTTGGCAATTGAAGCCAACTTCCTGTTCAGTCTACTACTTCTTGAGTAAGATGCCATGTGTGGTTGAAATATTGAAGTATTTGTAAAAATGAGTTAGTGATTTTTAAATTTTATTCTGTACGGCACTTTCTACCTTTCTATCATGTTTATTTAATAATCAATTTCACTAGTCACGTGTTAGAATCGCTAATGCCAGATTATTCCACTAAATACTGGTTTTTATCCTGACCTGTAACATCTGTCTGTGAGGGGTGTAATCACGAGACGTGTCGAGTTCCCAAGGTACTCAAACCCATACATAACTTCTGTAGTGATCATGGCGACAAATACCGACCCTTCTCTCCAATAGTAGCGGAGTTGACAAATCCAGTTGAAGTCTTGGGTCGACTTGATGCCAATACTTATCAGCTTGGTGATAACATCACGAGCTGTGTGCAACAATAAATGTTGGGCTTTATTTGTTAAGCAAATAACTGATTAGTGGTAGCTCATCAATATGTTAGCAAGCAACTTATGAGTGGTAGCTCATTAATATGTTAGCAAGCAACTTATGAGTGGTAGCTCATTAATATGGTAGCAAGCAACTTATGAGTGGTAGCTCGTTAATATGTTAGCAAGCAACTTATGAGTGGTAGCTCATTAATATGTTAGCAAGTAACTGATGAGTAGTAGCTCATTAATATGTTAGCAGGCAACTTATGAGTTGTAGCTCATTAATATGTTAGCAAGTAACTGATGAGTGGTAGCTCATTAATATGTTAGCAAGCAACTTATGAGTGGTAGCTCATTACTGTGTTAGCAAGTTGACAGCCATGTATTTTGTATTACTGGGGAATGAATAAGGAGCTGCTTATTGAGATAAATATGGGGATTCAAAATTTGACAAAAATAAATCATTATTTTGCACCGAAAAATTTATAAATTGGCAATACCGAAATATTGGATTAGTTTTGATGAGGTACAGCTATTATTTTGTAAAATATTCTAAGTTTAGTAATAATATAAATTAGAAAACATTTAATAATAATATTTACTAAATGATGATGATGATGGTGGTGGGTGTTGGTGGTGGTGGTGGGTGTTGGTGGTTGGTGTCGGTTGGTGGGTTTGGGTCATTATCGTCATCATCATTATTATTATTATTATTATTATTATTATTGATGTTTCACTGCGCATACACACAATAAGGTCAATGGTGCAATATTTACTAGACTAGCTAGAATTTTTTTTAAATTCATAAATCAAGGTCTGCAATACCTACAGTCTAATATTTAAACTTCAAATACAACACCCAATTTAAAAAATATGCCTTCTGATTTTTATTACTATTACTAAGTATGGTTAACCTGCTGTATTCACAAACAAACCAAAATTAGATGTATTCCATACTTGTGTAGCCCTGTGTGTAGATTTTTTTTTATTGCGGTAAGACAATGATAATTGATTCATATTTTAACTAACTTAAAAGATTTAATTTAAACTTGAATATGTAACCAAAATGTTTTGAAACATATTACAATAACACAACTGAACATTTGATTAGCGTTTTAGCTGGATGATATTATTATTATTATTATTATTATTGTAATACTAAAAATAATCTAAATTATAAGCATATGTTATCAGTATGATCCACAAAATATCTGATTGGACCAGCTCTAAGTGTAAGGAAATTTTGAATTTCCTTATTTATGACAATGTGGGTTGATAAAGATAAATTTTAATTTTACTCAAAGCTCAGTCAGTAGCATGTCTGCCTACCGAGTTGAGGATCTCTGGTTCGATTCCCCTGCAGGGTCAAAATATTTATCATTGTTGAAATGTGGGTTTACCCTTTCAAAGCATTGAATTAATGGACAGGGACTGGATGTTGTGCCTGTCCTATTCCTAAGTTAGATTATAAGGACTAGAAAGTTGGTGTTGAAAAATGTATGGCTTGAATAAAAAATTATCCAAACCACAGGTTGGAAACAGTTATGGATGTAAAAGTGAAGATGTATACATACACAAGACAACAAATAAAATTATTTTATATATTTTAGGTTATAATGATGAAATTATCTACCCAAATAATAACAATATTTAAGGTACATAAAAATCCACTTTTTTTAATGTCACTTTAATATTGAAATACTCAGTCAAACTAATCATACGTCAACAACATGAAAAACCCGCCTCAATGGCGTAGTTGGCTAACACGCTAGTCGTGTTGAGCTCGACTGCTGAGGACGGGGAGATCGAGGTTCGAATCTCGGTCGGGTGAACTGGGGGCGGTTTTTCCCAAATGGTTTTCCACTCTCACTCCACGCAAATGTGGGTTCACTTCCTCTAATTCAACCTTCCCAATTCCTAATCCATTAGCATAATTAGTACTTAAAGTGTATAACCTGAATGGGTAGTAAGACGCAGTGCTAAATAGCAAACAACATGAAAACTTGTTGAATAGTTAAAATTCAATACTAGAATAAAGTTTCTGTTTCCACATTGCTGAAGGTGACGAATAGGTAGTGTGTTCCCTCGATAACAAACACATTGACAACATGTTCGAGACTACAGTCGAGTTAGGGAATTAAAATTTGATTTGTTGTTGATGAGTCAAATTAAAGTAATTGTACTTTCCAATACAGGGGTTGAGGTAGGTTTTGGAGATTCAAACCGCACTCAAAAATATTATTAATAAATAATAATATAAATTTGTATTCCTGCCAAATGCCAAGCTAGTAGTTTATTGGAGTCTGTCTTAAAACATTAATTGCAACTACAGCCACAATAATTATGTAAAAAACTTTAATTTAGTTCAGGAGGGATTTAAAGTTAAAATAATTTCCCTGCATCTACTTTTGAGGGACTTCACTGCGAGCTACAAGTGTATAACATTTAAAATAAATTTCTGAACACAGCCCTGTTCTAACGACTCAAAAGTAAAAGAGAAAGAAGGCTATACCTCGAATGGAGTACTCATCTCAAAAACATTGACAGGACCACACATTTTATTTATGGGCAAATATAGGATATACAAACATAGAGTTTAATTTTCTTCATGTGGGGAAATCAACAGTTATTTAATATCAGTCAAGATGTTCTAGAATTAAATGAAAACTTTTTCTCTTCATTTAAAAAGTTTGTCATCTATTGTTGCTATGCTCATGACAGATATTCAACATATTCAACAACTGTTTATATCGACATGTGAAGAAAATTAAACTATGTGTTTGTACTGAAGCAATATTTTATTTATTTTGGCAAAATGTGAACTATTTTATGGGGAGTATAAATGAAGCTAACAAAGTATGTAATCTAGAAAGTTAATTCATAGGAATAACTAAAATGTCTACTAATTACATGAATTAAACAAAATGTATAGTATTTAAGAAACTTTAAATGGTGTGTGGCTTGATATTAACAGATTTAAAAGAAATCCTAAATTTTAAAAATTCATAATAGCATAGTTGTGACTAGATCCGTTCAGTAAAATTCCTCCATCTTCCTCTGTCATTCCACCATTCTTCCTCCTGCACTCTCTTCCACTCTCCTCCTCTCACTTGCACACTTGCTACTAGCTGTCCCTCCACTCTCTTCCTTGGTCTCCTTTGAGGTCTCTTCCCTTCATGCTTCATATCCATTAATCTTCTTGGAATCCTCTCCCCTTCCATCCTCATTACGTGTCCATACCATCTCCTTCTAGCTTCTTCAACTATCTCATGTACCTCCTGTACACTAACTCTTGAACTCACATTTTCACTCCTAATCCTATCTCTTCTGGTGACAGCTAGCATGCTCCTCAAAAACTTCATTCCCATGGCTTCCACTTTACTTTTTTCTCTTTTATCCAAGTCCAAGTTTCCGCTGCATACGTTACTATGAATATTATGTATGTTCTATACAGCACTTCTTTACACTATAGGGGTACTTCTCTTTTCCATAGGAGGTCTCTCACACACCCGTAGAAAACCTCTACCTGCTGCCCTCGTCTCACTAGATCTTCTCTGCTGCCTTCTTTTGCCTCAATCCCACTACCAAGATACTTCACGCCCTTTACTTCTTTCAAATCTACTCCAACCAGTTCTATCACCTTTCTTGGCCTGGTTCTCTGATTTGTCATCACCATCACTTCACTTTTCCCCATACTAAATTTCATCCCACACTTTTTCACCTCCTTATTCCATTCCTGCAACTGTTCCTGTACTTCCTCTTCCTTTTCCCCCCATACCAACAAGCAATCATAATTGCTTTAATTTCTCTTCACCCAGTTTTCCTACCGCTCTATCCATTATCATTTCCATCACCAATACAAATAGTAATGGTGAGAGGGAACTTCCCTGCTTGACTCCATTTACTAATTGGAACCACTCTGTCCACCCTCTTTCCGTCTTTACACAACTCACATTATTATCATACATATTCCTTACTCTCATCACCACTTCTCTTTCTACTCCAACCTCTTCCATTGATTTACATACATTATTTCTATCCACACTATCATAAGCTTTTCCTACATTCATAAATGTCATTACCAGATTACCACAAACAGTTCATGATGATGATCAATAGCCTAAATGCATGAAATTAAGTATATTATATAAAATGAGAAAATATTAATACATATTTACAAAAACTTCAATAGTTCGATATTCCTTAACATCTCCCTCAGGAAGTAGTATATTGAACATGAAGGTGGTTTTGATGGTGCCAACTTGCTTGTTGAAGAATATAAACTTCTCAATAAAATTTAAAATTAGCTCGCAATTTTGTTAGTGTTTTGTGTGAATAGCAACACTAAGATCACCTTCCATACACTTATATGAATAGCAGAATCTCAAGGGAATTTTTAATCCACCATGTAAGTTTTAATATTTCAGCAAATAAGTTGGTACAACTTAAGACAACTTTCTGTTCAGTCTACTATTTCCTGAAGAAGATGCCATATGGCATCGAAATATTAAAGTGGTTTTACTTATAGTTGTGCTTAATTTTCTCCAAGTTTATCATACTTATTTAATGGTGTTTTATTACATGATCTATTCACTTTAATTAGTATATATTAAAATTAGTTAAACAATCTGTACCATGAACATCTATGACAATGAGAGCACCCATTGTTGTGCGAGCACCAGAACTGAGTTTACCTCGAACCATCTTCACCATCTCATCAATCTGATCATTGGACTTTCTCAGGTAGTCCTGAAACACAAGTAATCGGAAGAAAAAAGACAATTGGTTGACTCAATTGTAGTATCATATTCTGAAAATTGAAAAATGACACCTGGACACGGGAATCGAACCCGGGACCTTCGGCATAGTACGCCAATGCTCTTGCCACTGAGCTATCCAGGATTCGTCCCGTGCCCATGGTCATTCTTCACTCATAGTTTAAGGCAGAGTCTAAGATGGACGTGCGGAAGTCGTCAGCTTATAAACATGTGATTATATAAGATCACAGCCATCAGACAATGCAGCCATTTGCGACTCGGTAGTTGGCATTTTGCAGCCATTAGACAATTATATATAATTGTACAGGACGACTTCCTGGACGAATCCTGGATAGCTCAGTGGTAAGAGCATTGGCGTATTAAACCGAAGGTCCCGGGTTCGATTCCCGTGTCCAGGTGTCATTTTTCAATTTTCAGAATATGATATCTAAGAGTTGTTATCCTCACTAAAATGCATTAACAATAGTTTCGGCTATTTGTTTCATTAATTGTAGTAGTTTAACAATGTGGTACCCAGCAATAATAAAAATAAGTGCAGTGTGTAAAAGTGAATTTTATGAAACTATTCTCAGGAATGTATCCATACAAATAGTGTACAACATTGAAGAACAGCCTTATTGAAGCTCTATTTTCCCCTTGAAAATGCTCACTGCCAAACTTAATCTTTCACAAAGGAACAAAGACAACCTGAATAGAATACCAAAACTAAAGAAAACCCGACTAAATAACTTCTTCTCCTAGTAATAAGAAGTGACTGAAAAGAAATAGCTTGTCAGAACATAAAAGAGGACCTCTAATGGAGAAGAAGAGGAACGAGTGAAAGTTTAAATGATCAAAGTAAACAATCCTACCTTAGACACAAAATATGAAACTAGATAAGTAACAAAATTAATTTACAAACAAGACGGAGCAGTAGTATTTACATGAAGATCCTTCATAAGATTCATGTGTATTGCCTTGAGCACATTTTCTAAAATTTAATTCACACCTTTCTAGGCTGAATTTTGTCTCCAAAATTAGTGTTTGCATTAGATTTAAACACATACTCAATCACTCCACCTTCTGCTCAGCCAGACGCTCTTACTTCTTCAGCCTCTCCAACCTCCTCCTCTTTCCTTACACTCTAGACCTTATTATTATTATTATTATTATTATTATTATTATTATTATTATTAGCCCCGCGTCTTACTACCTGTTCGGGTTATACGCACTTACGCTAATGTGTAATGGTAGGGTGATTGTGAGATGAAATGGAGGACCTACAGTTTAACGTGGAATCCGAACCACGGTGGAGGCCTGGCACTCCCCACATTCACAAGATGTCTTGTCAGAGGTGAGGGAAGGGCTTGAAGATCATATAAATCTGTGCCGGGACTGAGGATTGAACCCTAGAGCTCCAACACAGAAGTCTGAGACCTTACCCCTAGACCGCCAGGTCACCTTCTCTCGAATATCAAAGGATTTGTAGGATTGATAATTCAAATGTCCCATCTCCAGTTTTAAACAATACCAAGCCATTTTATAAGATTTGATTAAAAATTTATTATTTAATTATATTAACTTTTCCACTTTGTTTAGTGATTATATCTTATCTCATAGCAGTATAATGTAGATATAAATAATAATATAAATATTAAGCCTGTGTGAATCTAAGATTTTTAATTTCAAATAAAATCTAAATGTTAGCTTTCTATCTCGACTTGATTCTTTCTGTCAATTGACTATTCTATTTAGAGTAGAATTTTAGTAGGAAAGGCCTTTCCTACAAGAATACTACTTCAAATAACTTTTCTTGGAAAAAAGACCTCCCGGACTGTATTTCCTACCAAAATCGAGGCTTAAATTGTCTTTCAAGCTTAGTTTTGTTGCTCATGATTAAATTATATGTCTTCAACTCATACAGGCTCAAAGATAGAGGCTTGAGGTACCTTGACTTACGACTAGAAACGGCATTTATCAAGTGCCACTTTAAACATAATAGACAGTGTTCCTAGTGGGCTGATGCACAGCTGATGGTGTAATGGCATTTTTGCGTTTTGTTTGTTTCTACCTTAAGGCTTGAGTACAAGTTGGGTTTTATTAGTAAGCCTACATAGTACCTATCATAAAAAAAAGAAGCTTTAAATACCCTTTGAAACAAATATAAATGAAAAATATACATTGATTTAAGCACCATTCAACTAGCACGGTTTTTAACCTATGAGGAAAGTTTTGTAACAAATTGACCATTTGTAAATGACTTACTGTATTGCAACTATACACAAAAACATTACTATAGTATGAGTCACGTATTTTCTATTATTTCTTTTGGCAACAAAATTAGAATATAGCAGCCAATAATGTTTATTATATTATTTACATGGTAGGTTGTGCTTACAGGTAAAGTACTATCTTCTATAGCTTGTGCAACTTCAGCTGTCCAGTGCACACACTCAGCACAAATAACAATTTGTCCCGGCCAATCAAGAAGCCACTTGTTCTTTGCTGTAGAGAAATATGCTTGGATTGCTTCCATGCAAGTGTCCTTCATGGATTGAACCATCTGCTCTTCTACTTGGGCTAGCCACTTTTCCACCATTCCCTGCATAGCACACACAATTATAAAATATGTACAAATTCATTGATACGGTATGGAAACTAATTTATATACATATAGGCCTATATAGTGTGCCCTTAATTTCCTTCACCACGCTTTTCATTTTTATACTAATTTATGTTCCTGAGGCCAAAACTTTCTCTATAACTATATAAAGGCATGTCCCACTCTCAGTGACATTGTCCTGCCTTAACATCTGCTGGTATGATGGTACCACAAAGTGACACTGTCCTGTCTTATATGTATGAAATAAAGTGCATTGAGCAAAACAATTGGTAATAAATAAAATGATAGAATATTAGGAAAATGGTAGCACACAAATAAAAGTAAAAACACTAACACATATTTACAGGCACATCAATATTTCAATGCTATTATAGCATCTTCCTCAGAAAGTAGTAGTTAGACTGAACATGATGTTGTTTTCAGTGATGCCAACTTGATTGGTATGGATGAAAACTTCTCTGGTGGAGACGAAATTCTCTGAATGTTTCTCTATTACTCTATGGATGGTAGGTGGTGTTGGTGTAGCCTCTGGGTTGAAATAAGCGAATATTTAGGTTGGGTGGTTTTCTAGACTTTGTGATCCATTGATGTGCCAGTTCCCATATTCTTAACTGAGACATATTACATTGTGTCTTGTGGAGTGATTTTAACACCTTGACAGTGTGCCAGTCCTCAAAGTTGAGGTTTTAAGTGGAGGCTTGTGCTGACTAAGTACTACCCAGGCCTACAAAAGATAAACAAAATATTAGAGTCAGGTTTTCATGTATTGGAAGCATCCAGACTTACCAACAATGTTCTCAAAAAAACACCAGTCCCAGTGTGTAAACAGCCTCCATCACTCAGAAATCTTCTGGTACACCCTAAACTCAAAACTGAAAATGACACAATCTTCATTCAACCACAACAAGGCTCTCAGAACTGTCACAAAACAGCTTGCAAAACCTGCCAAATACATCATCCAGTAGCCACTTTCTTTAGCAACATCACCAAATACAACTATACCACAAAGGGTAGTCACATGTGAGTCCAGTAACCTAATTTACCAACTAGAATGCCAACAATGTAGTGCACAATATGTTGGCCTCACCACTGAAACCCTCTGTAAACAAATGAATGGACACTGACATGACACAAACATAAAGAATCCAGAAAAACCCGATTTAGCACAAGCCTCCCCTTATAACCTCAACTTTGAGGACTGGCACACTGTCAAGGTGTTAAAATCACTCCACAAGACACAATGTAATATGTCTCAGTTAAGAAGATGGGAACTGGCACATCAATGGATCACAAAGTCTAGAAAACCACCCAACCTAAATATTCGCTTATTTCAACCCAGAGGCTACACCAGCACCACCTACCTTCCATAGAGTAATAGAGAAACATTCAGTGAATCTCAACTCCACCAGAGAAGTTTTCATCCTTACCAATCAAGTTGGCATCACTGAAGACAACATCATGTTCAGTCTAACTACTACTACTTTCTGAGGAAGATGCTATAATAGCATTGAAATATTGACGTTGTGTAAATATGTGTTAGTGTTTATACTTTAATTTGTGCTCTACCATTTTCCTAATATTCTATCATTTTATTTGTTACCAATTGTCCTGCCTTCATATCTGCTGGTATGATAGTACCACAAAGTGACAGTGTCCTACCTTAGCATCTGCTGGTATGATGGTACCACTGAAGGACACCACCTCCTTCTCTGCAGACACCATAGCAACTATTTCCTGCTCTGCTGTAAATTCCAGGGTATTAATCCCTTCAAAACACTTCTTGAGATGAGGTTGAACTCTTTGAGGATCCTTTGTCTCAGATAAGATCTCCAAGAGCTCATCATTGGACAAGAAGAAAAACCTTTATAAACAAAAACAAGTTTCATCAAACGACAATTCTTAAGTTATTTTATAAAATAAAAAATTATTTAAGTATAAATGAAAAAGAGACTGACTTATAATCATAATATTTACTGAGGCGCAATACAAGGGGTCTACATAGTGGGTTTCACTTAGCCTCTGTTGCTCACTCCTGATCTCACCACCAAGTGCTGTACCCCAGGATATAAGTAGCCTGGTGGGGGTTGGGTTGAACCCCACCAGAAGCTAGGTCAGGTGCAGACAAGAGACTGGTCAGGGTCAAAACCATCAAGCGTGGAACAGGGCCTGGCCAGTTGGCTCCCAGATTGGTGTGGTGGGAGTGTGAGGGTTGGTGATGATAAGCTAAGTCATCGTCAGCACCTGTAGCTACAGTTAGGAAAGGTTAACACCAAAAGGTCTACCTGAGGACCTATGAGCGAGATCCCCACTATCCAGGTTTAAGCTATGACGCACTTAGTAAGCCGGTGGTTGAAACAAAGCAAAGCACTCGAGAAAATAAAGTAAAATGCAGGATGGGAAAAAATGTTGACAACCATAAGTTACAGATAGGGACTCTGAACATTGACAAACAGATTGGAAGAGTGGAGGTGATTGTGGACGTGATGGATGTCCTAGGTCTGAGCAATACCAAGTGGAGAGGCAGCGATATGAGGGAATTAAGGAAAGGCTACATGTTGCATTGGATGGGAAAGGATAAAGGAATAAGAAATGAAGTACGCTTTGTAGTGAGAGAAGGGATACAGGTGATGATGGTAGGTATGAATGACAGGATAATAAAGATGGAAATAAAAAATAGAAAACAAAAGATGGAGTTGATACAAGTGTATGCCCCACAATTGGGCTGCCCAACCAAAGAAAAGGACCAGTTTGAGGAAGATCTAGAAACACCTATGAGAAACGAGTGCTAGATAGTAGTGGGAGATATTAAAGTAAAAGTAGAAAAAAAGAGGATGTTTGAGGACGTTTTATGGAAAGAATGATGGGGAGAGATAAAAAAAAAAGAAATATAGAAGGTTTTTGAAGTTATGTGCAAGAAATAAAATGAAAGTGGCAAACAGCTGGTACAAGAAGGACAGAGAAAGTCAAAAGAACACTAGATAGTTGGGATGGGGAACAAAAGTGGATGATAGATTACTCTCTCATGAATGAAGAAATGAAAAGGCAGACTTTAAACATCAAGGTAATACCAAGTGTGTCCTTAAATAGTGACCACAGGTTGTAGGTGGCAAACATAAAGAGATGGGAATGTAGGAGGAAGGAAGTAAGGCAAGAAAGAAACATAAGGTTGTGGAGGCTAAAAAATGAAGAGGATAGAGATCTGTACCTAAGAAAGGCAATGAACTTAATACCTAGGGATGAGATGCAAAGTGTATAGGTTGAATGGTAAAGGTTTAAGAATATTCTGGTGGGAGCTGCAGAGGAGGTATTTAGGAGGATGAGAAATAAGAGGAAGTGGAAGTGGAAGAAGACACCCCGGTGGAACAAACCTGGTGATGGAAGCAGTAGAGAAGAATAAGGCATTTAGAAAGAGTTTTAAGAATAGTAATGAGGAAATAGAAGAAGAAAATAGATAAAAGAAGAAAAGAGTGAAGCGAGTAGAGATCTAATCCAGGAAGGATTACATTTTTTTTAATGACAGAAATGCGGGAACAGAAATGGAAGGAATTAAGAAGGTGAGAAACAGGAGGAGAGAGATAGCACAAGAAATTAGAATGATGGAGGAAGAAAAAAAAAGTAAGACAGGAGAGGAAGAAAAGGAATTATGGAATGAATTATTTTGAGAATATGTTCAACCCAGGAAAGGAATTATAGTGAATCTGAAGAGGAGGAAAGGGATCCCACATGAAAAGAGGCGGAGGATGCACTAAAGAGGATGAAACAAGGAAAAGAATTGGGTGTGGACGAACCGAGTGTGGAAATGATAAGAACTGCAGAAGAAGCAGGAATACAATGGTTATACGGGATGCTGAGAGTGATATTGAAGGAGAACAAGGTACTGAAAGAGTGTAAGAAGGGAGTTATAAAAAGTATTTTCAATAGAGGAGACAGGAAAAGGTTGTCAAATTTTAAGGGGATTATGTTGATGTGCCAATGTAAAAAAATATATAAGAAGATACTGTAAAAAAAAGAAAATAATAAATAAAATGAAAGAGGCGGATAGAGGAAGAGCACGAATTTAGGGAATAGAGGTCTACAATGGACTTGAGCTTTGCCATACGACAACCGATGGAAATAAAGTATGAATTTGGGAAATATTTGGTAATGGTATTATGGATGTAAAGAAGGCACATGATAACGTGGTATATAAATAAAGTTTGGAAAGAGATGGAGGGGGCCAAAATGGAAAGAGGAGTTGTAATAAGAGTGAAAAGCACAAATGAGGATAACAGGAGTTGTGTTAAGATGGAGAATAGAAGGGCAAAGTGGTTTCAAATAAATTAAGGAGTGAAGCTGATAATACATTGAATAAATCTTCATAATTTGGACCAATAATGGTGAACAACTCATGTGATATTGCAGACATCAATACTTTCACACTTCTAAAATTTACCTGGAAAAAATCCACATTCAACATTGCTTTCCTGGATTCTAACAACACACTCCATCAGGGACTTGTTAAAATGACCACACAGAAATAATACCACCACTTTGACAGCTACCACTCAATGAGCACAAAGCACATAGCGTGCCATTAGAATGAAAATAATTTTCTCCTTCAAACAAAGTGGTAAGCTTTCAACAATAACAGAAACAAGCGACGTCATTCCTCTGAAAACTTCATACCACCCTGGACTCAACAAACAACCTCTTGAAAATCAGTTTTCTCCTGCTTCAAACATCCTCCCACCACACAGGGTGTCCCAAAGTACCTTATAAACAACCGACCAATCTAAGCAGTGTACTTACTTATTCAACCCGAACTCAAACAAGTCTCAAGCTCATTTCCTTGTAAATGCAACCTCTGCAAACTTTGCACCACGCACAAACCAACAAAAGTATATAGTATCATAACTAATATAAGTTGCCCTCTAGAAAGCAAACCAACTTCATTTACAAACTGAAGCGCAACCAATCAAAGCTCAATACACTGGGTCTAATAACAGAGACATTAAGAAAAATAACTAATGGCCATCTAAATTACACAAAGATGCTGAAACCTATAATCAGTGTTGCACCACCAAGGTACTCAGATTCCTTAACAAAAACATCTGCAACCCTTCACAACTAATAATATGGGAACTGGCCCATCAATATATGACCAAATCTAAACAGGCCCTTAAACTCAACGTCAGGCGAACTACTCTTATTCCTGCCAGCACACTTACCAATCATTTTTAATCATTTGGAAGACACAAGTATAATATAATCTACACTGTTAAATAAAACTATTTAGTTTTTCTAGCTATCTATCTATTTTACCTAAGTGTTGCCTATATACATATACATACATTCATTATTGTTTCTAGTCTATGGACTGGGTCAGTTTATTATTCAAGCCACATACTTTCCACTATTGCCTGGCTCGGCCTGTCGTAGCTTCATATGCCTTAGAATCTATCCTAAGAGCAGGACAGGCACAACATCCAGTCCTTAGCCATTTATTATTGTGAAAGGGTAAGCCCATATGTTCATCAAAAGTAAATTTTTGGCCATTCTGGGAATTAAGCCTGGCGCCATTAGTTTAATAGGCAGACAAGCTGGTGACTGAGCTAAGGTTTCGGACTGCCTATATACAATACATTCATTACTGAAACAGTCCAACAAAGAACAATAGTTTACTCATTTAATCCCACCTATGGTAGTGAAAGCTAGTCTTTAAAATGTATATTTATGTGTTTTTTTAAGTATTTTCTATAAACAATTGGTACTCCAGTGCCATTCAGGTCAGTGTGCTGGCTATCCTTTCTAATATAAACTGAATCCAGTGAATAATAAATTGCCTTGGGAAAAAGAGCCTTTTCTTTTCTAAGTAGTCATTGAGTCCTTTTTGAATCTCATCCAAGAGAGAGTTGTTCTCCTTAAGGAGCAGGAGCATATCTTTGAAGTCCGTGGCAACAAGGACCCTCTTGTCCTTCTTGGTGTTGTTCATGATAGCTCTCCATTGCTTGTCCACATTACGGAACTTTTTGGATTCATCCGGCATCTGCCGCATGATGTCTTCTGAACTGAATATGGGCTCCAAATACAACCACGTCACTTGACACTGGAACAAAATTAGTCACTGACATTAGATGGCTAGTCGGATTTTTTCTTCTATGGTCAGCTCATGATTTTGAGGAAATTTAAATAATAATCTTAGTTAATTTACTGTTACTTTTTTCGTGTTTATTTCCATCTAAATATGCATTTGGATAACTACGTGTCCCTACTCTTTTCATACTTGGTGATATTTGTGGGGGTTTTATGGGCTAATAATTTGTCCTTGGAAATCAGGAGTTGTATGTGCATGTGTTGATTATTTATCGCTACTTCCTTAACTAATAGCAGTTTGAGTGCCTTTACAATTTAAAGTAACAAGCTATTATTTTATGTATGTAATATATTACACCTTTAATTTCCTTTAGCCAATCAGTACTAATCAAAGCAGATGTGGATAACCCAAGTACAATAAAAAATATTATATTGATCTGTAAATCTTCAAACTTAACTTTAAGTAGAAGGTGTGTGTTCAATTTTTTATTACACATGACTGTTGAACTTACTATTTTCAAACATTATACAGGAGGTGTATTTATTTTCATATTTATATTTTTATTATATATTACTTGATAGTGATTCAAAAATTGCACCTATTCCACTCCCTGTGTCCAAAAAATATTACCAGTAACGGGTGTTTTTCCTACCTTCCTCTTTGTCGTTGGCGACATACACCGTCTTATCCTGGTTGTGATTTTCTCCTCTTGTATTAGGTCCTCCCTTAGACCAGTGGTTATTATGAGTGAAGTGGTTTATTCTCGGTTATTCGAGTAGTTTTCTTTTGTGTCTTTGGTCCCTCCTTTACATATATCCATTTTATTAAGACCTGAATGAGATGTGATCATTAAGTTTTTTGATTGTACTCTTGCTGGAAAATTGTTTTTTAAGAATCCATTAGATAGTTTTCCATTGCCTTGACGTCACTCAGTATGTACGTTATAACACCATTTTAACATTTCCTGCATTGTATGTCGGTTCTTGGGTCCTTTCAGAATGTTGTTGCTGCATCTCTCCTTGCTAATCATATTTAACTGCTGTGTAGGGAATTGGTTAATGTGTTTTCCCTCATGGTTTCTTCTTCCTTCTGACCTACTATTTTGATAGTGGTATATCTCTGTTGGTCATACAAACCTTATCTTTCTCCTTGATATTCATATCTTGCTTCCTTACTACCTACACATAAACCATGCTTGTTTACAAACTGTTCATGGTTATAGCTTCAATTTCTATTATTTTGGTAATAATTTTGATTATTGGCTATCTCTTGCACATTGTAAAAGCCTGAAATACTTCCCCTCGTTGAATACGGCATTTGTAAAATACAGATACTGGATGCCCCACATTGAGTGCGCCAATTGTAAAAGTACTACCCGTATTGTCATCTGCGGTTGAGAACTAGTCCCACGTTGTTGCGCCAATTGTAAAACATGTAATTTAAACAATAAATATTGGACTAGAGGTTGAGATAAATCTGCCCAAGAAATGAGAAAAACTGTGTCTTGCTGTCACAACGACAATTTTATTTGCCCTTAAGTTGTTTTGTAAATAAAATAAACCACCACTTAATGTTGTTAAACACTTCCATCTCGTCTGCCGTAGCAGAGTAGAAAGTAAAGAAGACCAGCTAGCGTCCTCTTGAGTCGAGCTGTCTCAACCCAGACCACTCCTTGCTTTCTTTCCATCGACCAATAGGGTTAGTTTTATATTTAGCTCGCATTTAGGAAAACAGATGTGCTACTCTGCACCTGCTATTTGTTTACTGCGTATTACAACACGGAAGTAAAAACCTTGTTTCTGACACGTGCAGTTAAAATAAAAGAAAAAGAAACATGGCCGTAGTATAGAAAAGATGAGTTTATATTATATTAACTGAAAAGAAGAAATATTAATATATTTACTTTAAAATATGATCGCGAATATTAAAAAGACAGGAAAAATCGATATCATTACAACATGGCTTGAAAATTTACTAAAATTTACATCATATTTCCATCATATTTCTATCATTTACTCATATTATTAAGGTGTCCTTGCAGAACCTGTTCTTGAATTAATCGGTTGTCCAATTTTTTGCTGATACACTTTATAGTTTTAAAACTACTTAAGCTTGCCGCCACCATAATACATTGTACATCACATCCCATGACAAATTGTATTTAATATGGGATGCAAAGCTCTCCTCATTCATTGGAAAGTCAAGAATGTTCGCTTAAATCCTGAGGTGGTGAATATACTCACTCATGGATTGTATTCCCGGATTTTTGTCCCAATGAAAATTGTATACGACAAAAAAATATCCTGGACCTGAATCGACAACCATTTGGCGAGTAAAGCTGTTTTTGCATTCAAGTAATTTGTCCATTCGACTTCATGTACAGCTGCCGATCCAGCAGCTTCTCCTTACAGATCACTGATTAAAAGAAAGATTGATCTTAAAGTATTAATTAGTTGTTCCTTGCATTGAACAGTCAATTTTCATATCGTAATGAGCAACGGAAACTCTTGACATTCTTCCACTAAACTTGGGATTTGTTTTCTTTTATCAATTCAAATTGTGCTTATCCACCCCCCCAAGACTCGAAACTATGCAACCCACTTCTATGTGGTTATTGGATAGTAATGTCATTGGTAATGTTATAGCTCAATAAGGAAAACCTCCTATCGCTTTATGAGGCAGTTGCATTATATTTGGAAGAAGGTATAGGAAAGGTGGATAGAAACATATAAAAGGGAGACAAACACAATATGGCATTTACAATGAAAAGAAGAACACAGTTCACACTTTACACTGTTATTACCTCTTTGTCCATTGGCAACAGTGTAAAGTGTGAACTGTGTTCTTATTTTCATTGTAAAAGCCGTATTGTGTTTGTCCCTCTTTTATATGTTTCTTTCCTCCATTGGTAATGTTATACATTGTTGTCGATTGTTCTTGGTTAAATAATAATCAATTCTTTTTTTGGTCTTCTAATCACTTTATACAAAGAAATATTTCTTCGTTGCTTTTATTGACAAGTGTGGTCAATGAGGCCAAGGATTGGCTCGAGTGCACCTGGTTAATCTCTAGAGTAATCAGTCTTGACTGTTATTTTCTAATTTAGTTTGGTGCACTTCTTGTATCACTTGTACTGATTTGTGTGGTAGAGATGGTTTGCACATCAGCCTTCAATAAATTATATCCTACCTTAAGTGGTTCAAGTTCCTCTCGCAATGTTAGTATATCTTGTGTCACCCCCTTTAGGCCTTACTCTAACTTTGTTGCACTCTGACAATGTGAATCACGGATTCAACCTTTTCTTTTAAACTTGGTTAAATGTTGAATATTGAGTTTTCTCCATTTGCACAGTCTTGTGATGGATACGATTTTCTGACCCTCCTTTAACCCCTTCTATTTCTTTGGACAAGCTATCCGCTGTAACATGGGTTGAAACAGATTCTAGTTTTGTAGTAGGTAAAATGTTATCTTGCTCATTTATAATTTCAAATTATTGATGAGTTTCAGATCATTATTTTTGTCTTATTAATTTGATCAGTTGTCATTAGGTCCTTTCTTACTACATTATTAAGTTGATCAATTTCTCCCCTGATACCCTCAACAGGCCATAAAATTCTCCATTGATTCACATAATCTCTTGGGTTCTATTTATTAAATGTCCATTATTTCTTCTGAATTGTCGACTGATGGTTAGTTTTTACCTCCTCGTCACACAATTAATTTTGTTAAAGTTCGGCATTTTAACTTAAAGAAGACAGATAATGGTTGAATAATCACACCATAGATCAACCTAAATTAAGTCTGTAAAGATCAAATACCTATATTGCTTACTTACCATATATATCGTACTTCTTTGGATTTATAAGTGTCCATCTTTTGAAATAAATTGGGTTCACTTTTGTTCTACTTGTACCTAAGTAATTTGGTTCTAAGCATTGTATAGTCTATCTTCTGTCAGCAGAAGTCAGCTGAACTGTCAGCTGCTTGTTTATTATCAGTGTTTATATAAAAAGGAATGTGGTGTGTATGTGTTGACAGCCATAGAATTTAACTGTACTGGTGTGTCGTGTCATTCTCAATGCTTTTGCTCGTCATAAGCCACAAATTGTAACTATCACCTTCTTAGAGGCCTGTTAAGTTAACTAGCTCAGGTAATTGTTACCATTGTCATTCCGTAAGTACACACACATATATATATATAACTAACCAAGCAAAACCTCTTTTTGTTTAAAATATTTGGAAGAAGGTGGGGGAAAGGTGGATAGAAACACTAAGACAGGAATGAACACAATATGGCTTTTAAAGTGAAAAGAAGAACAAAGTTCACACTTTACAATGCTGCCGCTGGACAACGAGGTAATGCCTGGTTTTCTCTTTTAGGAAGTTGCACTGCACCTTTCATACTTCCTCCTGATGAGTTCTGATAGAATGAAACCTAGGTCGGGGGATTGGGTGGTAACGATTGATTTTCTTCAAGAGGTAATCATTACCTCTTGTCCAATGGCAGCACTATGAAGTGTGAACTGTGTTCTTCTTTTAACTGTAAATTCCATATTGTGTTTTCAGTTGTTCCCTTTTATTTGTTTCTATTCACCTTTCCAGTAATTTCTTACAATAATAATATTATATGTATTTGATGAATTTGTTTAAATCCCCAAATAGTAAATATCTTTAAAAATTCAAAGATTCTAAATAAACATCATTATTTAAAACAAAGGTATGTTGGTACCTGAAGCCATGAGTCAAGAATATCCTGCATGGAGATAAGTTTAGCCTCCCAGAGTTGCATTTCTGCTTCAAAGGCCTTGACATATGGAGAGCCTCGCATGGTTTGGGCTTTTAATATATGATCATCCAACATGACCTGGATGTCATCCACTGCTGAAAGGATCTCCACACCAGTGTCCCTGTAGACAAATATTCACATGCAATATATCCACAGCAAACAATGTCTACACGTGGTAGAAAGGGAACTAAACAGACATCAACAAACAATGTCTACACGTAGTAAAGAGGGAAATAGACAGACCTCAACAAACAATGTCTACACGTGGTAGAAAGGGAACTAAACAGACCTCAACAAACAATGTCTACACGTAGTAAAGAAGGAAGAGACAGACCTCAACAAACAATGTCTACACATGTTAGAGAGGGAAAGAGACAGACCTCAAAAAACAATGTCTACACGTGGTAGAGGGGGAAAGAGACAGACCTCAACAAACAATGTCTACACGTGGTAGAGAGGGAACTAAACAGACCTCAACAAACAATGTCTACACGTGGTAGAGAGGGAAAGAAACAGACCTCAACAAACAATGTCTACACGTGGTAGAAAGGGAACTAAACAGACCTCAACAAACAATGTCTACACGTGTAAGAGAGGGAAAGACACAAACCTCAACAAACAATGTCTACACGTGGTAGAGAGGGAACTAAACCGACCTCAACAAACAATGTCTACACGTAGTAAAGAGGGAAGAGACAGACCTCAACAAACAATGTCTACACATGTTAGAGAGGGAAAGAGACAGACCTCAACAAACAATGTCTACACGTGGTAGAGAGGGAAAGAGACAGACCTCAACAAACAATGTCTACACGTAGTAAAGAGGGAAAGAGACAGACCTCAACAAACAATGTCTACACGTGGTAGAGAGGGAAAGAGACAGACCTCAACAAACAATGTCTACACGTAGTAAAGAGGGAAAGAGACAGACCTCAACAAACAATGTCTACACGTGGTAGAGAGGGAAAGAGACAGACCTCAACAAACAATGTCTACACGTAGTAAAGAGGGAAAGAGACAGACCTCAACAAACAATGTCTACACGTGGTAGAGAGGGAAAGAGACAGACCTCAACAAACAATGTCTACACGTAGTAAAGAGGGAAAGAGACAGACCTCAACAAACAATGTCTACACGTGGTAGAGAGGGAAAGAGACAGACCTCAACAAACAATGTCTACACGTAGTAAAGAGGGAAAGAGACAGACCTCAACAAACAATGTCTACACGTGGTAGAGAGGGAAAGAGACAGACCTCAACAAACAATGTCTACACGTAGTAAAGAGGGAAAGAGACAGACCTCAACAAACAATGTCTACACGTAGTAAAGAGGGAAAGAGACAGACCTCAACAAACAATGTCTACACGTGGTAGAGAGGGAAAGAGACAGACCTCAACAAACAATGTCTACACGTAGTAAAGAGGGAAAGAGACAGACCTCAACAAACAATGTCTACACGTAGTAAAGAGGGAAAGAGACAGACCTCAACAAACAATGTCTACACGTGGTAGAGAGGGAAAGAGACAGACCTCAACAAACAATGTCTACACGTAGTAAAGAGGGAAAGAGACAGACCTCAACAAACAATGTCTACACGTAGTAAAGAGGGAAAGAGACAGACCTCAACAAACAATGTCTACACGTGGTAGAGAGGGAAAGAGACAGACCTCAACAAACAATGTCTACACGTAGTAAAGAGGGAAAGAGACAGACCTCAACAAACAATGTCTACACGTAGTAAAGAGGGAAAGAGACAGACCTCAACAAACAATGTCTACACGTGGTAGAGAGGGAAAGAGACAGACCTCAACAAACAATGTCTACACGTAGTAAAGAGGGAAAGAGACAGACCTCAACAAACAATGTCTACACGTGGTAGAGAGGGAAAGAGACAGACCTCAACAAACAATGTCTACACGTGGTAAAGAGGGAAAGAGACAGACCTCAACAAACAATGTCTACACGTGGTAGAGAGGGAAAGAGACAGACCTCAACAAACAATGTCTACACGTGGTAGAGAGGGAAAGAGACAGACCTCAACAATGTCTAAAGGTGGCAGAGAGGTGTAAGGGTGTAAAATTGCATAAAATATATTTTAAGTCAGAATTTGATAAAACTGTCACCTCAAATTCCCCCAAGTCCCCTCAGTCTTCACCATTAATACAAACAAGATTATGATCATGGATAGACCCGTTGTGCTTACGCTGAACACTAAGCTAACCTGGAGAGTACATTTTACTGAGAGGCAGACCACGGTTAGACATAGGTTGGTAGCTCTGGGCTCAATTTTGAACAGGCCTTGTTTTAGAGAAATGATCTGACATGTTCTTTACAAGCAGTTACTCATGACACTTCTCGGCTGTGTGTGTCTTGTGTGACTTTATCTATTGGATTCACACATGAAGAAGATGAAGATATTTCAGAACAAGTGTAATATAATTAATATATGTGTGATTATCTCAAATTGGTAGAGATACATGGTGAAAAATAAAAGAAAGGTGGCTCACAAAACAATCACATATGATTTTTTTTAGCAAGCTTGTGATTTAAATAAAGCTAAACAATATAAAAGTTATGGAATTAGTTCATACCGATAGGCCACACACTCAAACTGTATATTGTCCCACTCTTCCTTCATCTTGCGGAGGTTTCTTTCAAGTGCATATTCTTTACTGGCTGCAACACTAATCTCCTCCAGCTTAGTGATGAACTTGGGCAATCCGATCTCAATCATGTCTGAGAGTGTTGCTTGTGGGTCAGGGGTGAGGGGAATCCCCACCACTTTGCTCATCTACATGGGACAATGGATATGTCAGCTATAATATGCATAACACCAGTCACTACATTCATACCATAGTATAAAACCAGTTATATACCCCAATTATTATTAATTGCATGCATAAACTTGCGGTCAAATTAAAAGATGACAATCATATACGTAACCTGTTTATATACAGCATTAGTAGTGTTATGTGTATCGTGTATAGCCCTGATGGTTGATAAAGAGGGTAATTTAAAGTAATAGTATCATCACTTACATGTGGGCAGATGCCGTTAAAATTCGGAGAAGATATGAAATAATTCAAGGACTAGCAACAAAATAAAGATAAAATTGTCAATTCACCTGTTTCCAGTGTTTATGTTGCAAGCTCTTTTTACAGAAAACTCACCTGGTACCAATGTCTCTGCTGCAAGCCATTTTTACAGAAAACTCACCTGGTACTAATGTCTCTGCTGCAAGCCCTTTTTATTTTGACAGAAAACTCACCTGTTTCCAATGTTTCTGCTGCAAGCCCTTTTTAGTTTTACAGAAAACTCACCTGTTTCTAATGGCCCTGTGCCCTGTTGCAAGCCCTCTCTTAAAGAAAACTCACCTGCGTCCAATGTCTATCCTGCAAGCCCTTGTTACAGACAATTTGCAACACTGGTATGAAATGGCGAAACTTCTCTACTTTAGCTCGCACCATTTCTGCCACACGTTTTGACCCAGGGATATCATACAGGGTCTTTGCCAGCTTGTAGAGTGTTCGGAACATTCCTTCCACTTCATCCTTTACTTCTTCCGCATCCAACACCATGAAGGAGCCTAAGTCACAAACATTGCAAAAGATGCTGAGGAATTTATTGGAGGTATTATTGTTTGTAAAATCAGTAGTTTTCTTCAATACAAAATAAATAATTAAATATACACTTCAGTATTATATTGTGAAGAAAGTAGAGGAAAGGTGGATACAAACATATAAAAGGGACGGCCTTTACAATTAGAATAACACAGTTCACACTTTACATCGCCGCCAATGTACACAGAAGTGATGGCCGACTCTTGAAGAAAACCGACCGTTACCGCCCAATCCCCTGACATAGGCTTCAGTCTATCATTGCTCACCAGAAGTGAGTCTGAAATGCACAAAAAGGATAAAACAGAAATTGGTGTACTGTGTTCTTTTTATAATTGTAAAAGCCATATTGTACTCACTGTTTTTAGGTTTCTATCCACTTTTCCTCTACCTTCAAAATTTGATAATGAAGTGAACATGTAATGATTTATTTTGTATTGAAGAAACTACTGATTTTACAAAATAAGTCGGCCAACTTATTCAAGGAGAACATAGAGGAAGTGACAGAGTATACTCCTACAAAAGTGATCAGCTTCAAGTACTGTCCCATATAGAGATGGGCTAAACAGTTATTTTACGATGTCAGTGACTACAGTGACTGTGATTTTAAAATATCGGTGATTTATACCAGTGATTTTTCACAGTGTCTTGATGGACCGATATATTTCCACTTTCACAGTTTGTTGCTAGGTACTAGGTAGGAGCCAGGAGGTTCTTAACCATATCGTTGCTAAACTGAAATAAATTCACTTTTTGAATCAACGGTGAAAGATCAAAGAACAACAATTACTTTAAGAATGAATAATATACTTTAGATTGAAAATGTAAATTACCGTATGTTTATTTCGGTTGCAGTTTATCAAAGCAAAGACCGCCACTGTTCGCACCTGCTGCTCACCATATCGTCAACAGAATGAAGTATGAACGTGAACTGATATTTTGTCAATCACGGTCAAAGCTAGTATTTAGCTGCTGCCCGAGTATGGAGTATGGAGTATTTCTGAGTACTGGGTATTTACTCGAATAATCCCATGGCATTCAGTTGTCGGTTGGAACTTGGAAGGAGAACTAATTACTTGGAAGTTTGGCGGCTTGCAATGGAATTCGATACTTAAAGACTTAACATAAGCTCTTTCTGTCGGCACTCGGCACTGACATTGACATTATTGACATACAGCTACCTAATCTCCGGGTTTCGTGTTGCCTGACTAATGTACAGTCAATACAAAAGTATGCGTTTTAAGAAGTTTAATACAATTGAAAAATAGAGAAATAAAATATGTTATTTAGTATTTTATAGTGAAATGTTATGTAATTTGGGCAAAATTAGTGGTCCAACAAACATTATGTTAAACTTGAATACCAATATTAACTTATTTTACGTACTATGAGAAACTCTTGTAATTGTGTAATTTATTTAGTGATCTATTTCACTACAATTAAAATTTATGTGAGATTAAAAATGAACATAACATAATGGTGATTTGTTTAGAAAACGTTTGGAAAGCAGGTCATATATTATATTATTGTAGTGTTATTTTATTTTAAATACCGTACATATAATAGTAGATGAGCTATACATCTATTAGAAGCAAATAAACCTATTTAAATATAAAGGAATAAAACTCATAACCACAGCACTGAGACTTAGCATTAAATTAAAAGATGCTAGAAAATATTTAATCAATTATTATATAAACACACTTTAGATTAGACTATAGGATGATGAGGATCATCAACGCATTGTAAATATTAAGGTTTATTTCTATTTTTTCTATTTTGTTACTTATTTTAATTCATTATTTGCAATTTTGGGGATAGGATCACCGAAAAAAGATGATTTTTTTTCGTAGCCTACTTTTAAAAAGAATCCGAAATGTGATTTGCTTAGTAAGCTTGCTTTTGAATTTTGCTCTTAACAACAAATGTTTTGTATTGAAAATGCATGTGAAGGAAACATTTAAACTATTAAAGTCATTTTTACGTAGCAATCTTATACTGTTTTTGATAAATGAGCACTAAGAGATCAAGTGTTTTAAATAGAAATAACACGTAAAACATGCCAGTCAATAAGGTCGATTCTCAATTAGTTGGTAGAAAATAAAAAATAAAAGAATAACAAAGGCTTTGAAGCGAGTATTTATTCGAGTGTCTAGAAAAAGAAGCAATACTAGCTCCGTAGCTCGAGTATTGAGAGTATTGCGAGTACGCGAGTATCTCCGATCACTGATATCTCAATCACCGATACTTTTGAGATAGAGTAACTGGGAGTATCAGTGATCAAATGGTATCGGTGAAAAAATCACAGTCAGTGATATATCGCCCATCTCTAGTCCCATACCAATATGTGATGTAGAAAAGAGATTTTCAATGTTCAAGAACATTTTAAGAGCTAACCAGAAGCATTCACTTCTGAGAATCTTGAGAAATATCTAGTTGTTTGTTGTAATTTATAATTTAATAATACTATTTTAATAATACTATTTTAATTGTGATCCTTGTATTTTTGTTTGTGTATATTTTTATGTTTTTCTTGCATATTTATTCAGTTTTAAGTGCATTATAGCATGCATAATTTGCCAGTTTTTTATGCATGTAAATCCTCAGCCTATTCATTGCTACCCCTTTTTCTACCCTAACCTCCTCCATCACCTTCAAGTATTTTTTTCTATCCACGCTTACATAACATACCTTTTTCACATCCATTAACACCATTACCAGGTATTTTCCATATTCATAGCTTTTCTCCATCAGTTATTTAATTGCAAATATTAAATCCGTCTCTCTTTGGAATCAAACACCGATTCCACATTACAACAATGGTAAGAGCATAATATTCAAATTGTGGTCCATATGCCTGCAGTAATTCTATTTGTTTTTCTTTGCACATGATTATCATTTTTGTCATTCGGTCACCGATTCCCTCAACTTCCCATCCTATCCTCACTACAAACCTTACACTATTTATAATTCCTTCATCATTTTCCATCCAATGTAATGTATATCTTTTTATCAGTTCCTACACTCAACTCCCTCACCACATTGTCTTACTCAATCCCAATACATCCGGCTTCCCATCCTAAATTATATCGACAATTTCCTATATTCTTCCATCCAGTGTCCCAATATTCAATGTCCCTATTCATAGCTAGTGGTCATATTGTTTTTTCCTCTGACATTTTACTTCCTTCACGCGAATAATTGTTTTGTTAGGGCCACTGGCTAACAAGTCAGTCATGGCCTACAGGTAAGAAATGGTGCTACCTCTTATAGGTCTCAAGTAAACCTGTTTTTGGTGGTAGCCTTCACTAAATGAGGCTACAGATACTGACGATGATTTAAGCTCATCATCACCAGCCCTATCACTCTTAGCCCACCCAGCTGGCCAGAACCTGTTCCAAGCTTGTTGACCAGCCTACCAACCCTCTCACTCCCAGCCCACCCAACTGGCCAGACCCTGTTCCAAGCTTGTTGACCAGCCTACCAACCCTCTCACTCCCAACCCACCCAACTGGCCAGACCCTGTTCCAAGCGTGTTGACCAGCCTACCAACCCTCTCTCTCCCAACCCACCTAACTGGCCAGACCCTGTTCCAAGCTTGTTGACCAGCCTACCAACCCTCTCTCTCCCAACCCACCTAACTGGCCAGACCCTGTTCCAAGCTAGTTGACCAGCCTCCAAACCCTCTCACTCCCAGCTGACCAGACCCTGTTGCAAGCTTGTTGACCAGCCTACCAACCCTCTCATTCCCAGCCCACCCAACTGGCCAGACCCTGTTCCAAGCTTGTTGACCAGCCTACCAACCCTCTCACTCCCAACCCACCTAACTGGCCAGACCCTGTTCCAAGCTTGTTGACCAGCCTACCAACCCTCTCACTCCCAACCCACCCAACTGGCCAGACCCTGTTCCAAGCTTGTTGACCAGCCTACCAACCCTCTCACTCCCAACCCACCCAACTGGCCAGACCCTGTTCCAAGCTTGTTGACCAGCCTACCAACCCTCTCACTCCCAACCCACCCAACTGGCCAGACCCTGTTCCAAGCTTGTTGACCAGCCTACCAACCCTCTCACTCCCAACCCACCCAACTGGCCAGACCCTGTTCCAAGCTTGTTGACCAGCCTACCAACCCTCTCACTCCCAACCCACCCAACTGGCCAGACCCTGTTCCAAGCTTGTTGACCAGCCTACCAACCCTCTCACTCCCAACCCACCTAACTGGCCAGACCCTGTTCCAAGCTTGTTGACCAGCCTACCAACCCTCTCACTCCCAACCCACCCAACTGGCCAGACCCTGTTCCAAGCTTGTTGACCAGCCTACCAACCCTCTCACTCCCAACCCACCTAACTGGCCAGACCCTGTTCCAAGCTTGTTGACCAGCCTACCAACCCTCTCACTCCCAACCCACCCAACTGGCCAGACCCTGTTCCAAGCTTGTTGACCAGTCTACCAACCCTCTCACTCCCAACCCACCTAACTGGCCAGACCCTGTTCCAAGCTTGTTGACCAGTCTACCAACCCCCTCACTCCCAGCCCACCCAACTGGCCAGACCCTGTTCCAAGCTTGTTGACCAGTCTACCAGCCCTCTCACTCTTAGCCCACCCAACTGGCCAGACCCTGTTCCAAGCTTGTTGACCAGTCTCCCAACCCTCTCACTCCCAGCCCACCCAGCTGCTCAGACCCTGTTCCAAGCTTGTTGACCAGTCTCCCAACCCTCTCCCTCCCAGCTGGCCAGACCCTGTTCCAAGCTTGTTGACCAGTCTCCCAACCCTCTCACTCTTAGCCCACCCAACTGGCCAGACCCTGTTCCGAGCTTGTTGACCAGTCTCCCAACCCTCTCACTCTTAGCCCACCCAACTGGCCAGACCCTGTTCCGAGCTTGTTGACCAGTCTCCCAATCCTCTCACTCTTAGCCCACCATGTTGGCAGCCAACTGTACTTGCTTTCGATGGGGTTAAGAAGCGTTGCTGTTTAATACACTTTTATAATTGTGTCTGTATAATTAACATATTTATATTGCAGAGTGTGAAGTCACCCACTTTGTTGAACTGTGAGTTCGCCCTGTGTGGTGCTAATGGGCAAGTCAGACACGCTGTCTTCATCTCTGGCTTCCACGCAGTTCAATGCAGTAGAGTTCAACCAAGGCCGTTAGTTAACTCAGTTTTGTCAGTTCAGTCAGTTCAGCTCGGATCAACAATCCGCTATCATTCTCTTTTGCGCAAATGAGCTTTAAAAATTTGTGTTCTGGTTCATGATGTACTGTTATTCACTTTTGGATAAGCCAATTTTCAAATATTATTGAACAATTTAAAACATCTCCATTAAGATAAATACTACGAACAAAAAAATATATCTCTGGTTTTGAATATGTCTCAAGTTACATTCCCCATTAAATAATAACTTCAAGCAAACTTAGAGGGAGCTAACAAATGAAGCCGCAGTGGAAGTTAAGAAGAAGGTTTAGTTGAAGTTAAAGAAAACTTCCATGAAGAGAAGTTTCATGTGAAAGAGCAGTTTCAATATTTTTGATCTTGTCTAACATTTACTTTTTACGACAATCTTATACTTAAAATAAGTTAAATAGGGCTGTGATTTTTTTTTATAAACCTCAAGGTGACAACTTTTTTTAAACTTAACTAGGCATGCGTATAACAAGTGTGTGGTATAAATTATGTTTCTCCTAAAATTACTAATTTTACTATCATTTTTTAACAAATTCATTTCTAAGAAATAAAACTTGTAGTTTTGATATATATAGTTAAACATGAATGTGGGTGTTTTGAGCTAAGAAATTCTATTTTCGTCCAAAATTAATCATTTCTATAGGCAGCCTTACACTCTATTATATATTTTAAAGTTTAATTATTTAAACAATTTGCTTAAAAATTGTTTAGTGTTATTGATTTATTTACTATCAAATACTTTTGACAGAATGTTGAACTATATTTGTAGAGTAGAGTAGTTGTCAACGCACCATAATACCACACTTCATGGGACTTGTGGAAGTTTAGTACTGTGTGCCACAGTTTTTCCAGAGGATCAATGAGCGTCAACATTGACTGCAGGACCAAGAATGGCGAAGGATCAAAATCCAATAACTGCTCTTCTGCATTGATTGCCTGGGGAAAAAAAATTGAATATTTCACTTTTAAGTGTGAGAACAGAGTCCTCACGTTGGTGAAACTACAAGAAGATTTAAAGAAAAACAACAATGTGTTTTTGTGCACTGTAGCTCATTACTCACCTGGGCTGTCTACATATTTACACTAACGGGGTATAGGTGAGGAAGGTGGAATTTAGAAGATCTGTACCTGTATTTGCATAGTGGGAGAATGGGAAATCATTTAGAATAAACCACCCTAAATACACCTGTTTGTATTTCGAATGTCAATCGCCTACTCACCAACAATACATTCTTCAAAGAGTGAATCCTTAAATCATGCAGCCATTAAAAAGGGTCATAAAAATTTAAATTAAAAACAAGTTAACCCATTTTTCAAAACACCTGTTCAACTACATTCGACTAACTTTGATGAGATTAGATTCTAGTTATCTACAAATAAAATAATCATAACAAATGAGAGATAGTTGAACATGGAACAAACCATTTTTTTCTCATGTGTGGAAGGGAACCAGTCAACATGTAATCTCAGGACCCATTAATAGTTTGTTTTTTAACTTAACCTGCTTTTGCCCAGTCTTCTAGTTTACTAAATTTTAGTAGTAAATTATAAATGACCAGTTTTAACGACAATTATAAATCAGCCTTTAGCATTTCAATGATAATTGCCTTAACAAGACATAATATGTAGGTTTACAAGCATTGTATTTAATTATACCCGCATATATAAACAATATTACAACAGTATAGCTGTAGTACCTTTCCACTTCCCTGTGTTCTATAAGTCATAGCCCTAAGAAACTTACATGAAGTTATTTAAATATAGATGGAATTTATTCACTTTTATTAGAATATGAATCTTAATTTTAAGAGCCTATCTAAAAAGTATTTTCTTTAGTGTGCCACAATCAACAAGGGAACAACGGCTTTACTTACCCTCAGAAGGAAATTGTGATATGGATTATTATCACTTTAAAAAAAATGTCAGCCTCTGCTTGGTTTGAACCCACAAACATTAGGTCCTAATAGAGAGAACTTTATCCCGAGAACACCGAGGTGAACTAATTTGGTAAGTCTAGTTGTAAATCCAAACCCTGTCTGTAGCCTCAATGGCGAGTCAATTAGTGAATGGGACAATATTCTCTCTTAGTGATAGGTTTGCAGTGGTCTGGCCAGAAAATAATAAAGTAGATTAATGTTATTCACATCTGCCTCCCTCTTGTCTTCCTGCAATAGTTTGACTAAGTAATCCACCGTCTCCACATTGTCCACCATCTCATCCATGGTAAGGATAGGTGGATCTTTCCTTTTAAACACTTCTAGTTCCTTCTGATGGGCCACAAGTCTGGAACAAACAAATACTTAAAAAAAAAACAGAATATAAACAAAATGCTGAAACAATTATTCAACAAAATATATATAATTACCAATTAATTACAATAACTTACCTACACTTGAACTTTTTTTTTTCCTTTCTAAGATTAAAATATTTATACTAACTTTTTTTATATCGCTTATATGACGAGTTCTATTTTATTCCTTTTCAAGTTGTTATAACTTATTACTTTTTATACTTGTTAAACTTTGTCTATGGATATTTTATATCAAAATTGACCCGCTTCAGTGGCCACATGGTCCAACATACTACTCTAGCAGTAGGCTTGACTGCTGATGATGGGGAGATACAGGTTTGAATCTCAGTCGGGTATACCTAAGTTTTTTTTCTCCCAAAATGCCGTTCCACTCTCCCTCTGCGCAAGTGCGGGTAGTCTATAGTTCCTAAAACCATTAGCGCATAAGGATATAACCTGAACAGGTAGTAAAATGCGGTGCTAAAATAAAATTATATTACATTCTAGCTATATTGTGATATCGTGAGTATGCAATTGTTCTATCAACAAAATAATGTGTCGAGCTTGTTACTACACTCATGTACACAAACTTACTCGGACACTCAAATGTCAAGACTAGTTACTAAACTCAAGTCAACAAATATATCACTTTACTTGTTAATTTATCTTTATGAGGAAAATCTCTTTTTCCTTTATGAGGTAAGTGTATAATATTTGGAAGAAATTACAGGAAAGTTAGATAGAAACACATAAAGGAAACAAACAAAACCTGGATTTTACAATTAAAGAGAAACACAGTTCACATTTTACATTGCTGCCATTGGACAAGGAGGTAGTGGCTGCCTCTTAAAGAAAATCAAACGGAACTGCCCAATCCCTTAACTTAGGTTTTATTCTATCAGAACTCATCAGGGAGGAGTGTGAAACACAATACAATTACCTCAAAAAGTGGAAAGGAGGTGTTTCACAGTAGTAATAGTTGGTCACTTTACACAAGCAGATTTATCCCAATATAATCATATCTTTGAGATACAAAAGTGGACTACTAAAAAAAACTTTTACTTTAAATTTATTTTTATAAAACCAATAATTTCTGAGCTATGAGCAAATATACTTTTTAGATGGAGGTTTGGGGAATGAGTAGTTGATAGTCATGCATGCTCTTTTGTGGACCGGGATGTTTTTCTTTCCTCAATGTGTTTCTGTAACAATACATATTATTTCAACTATGTTCTTTGATGGAATATGATGCTCTTTTTTAATTCTTTATGTTTTTGCAACAATATCAATTATTTATTTTCACATATCTTAAGAATTTTAAGTAGATCTTTCCATTTTTATCAAATAAAGTATCGAGAAAGTATGTGCGGAGCACTATACCATTTATTTTTATTTAGGATTATGAAGGTGAGAGAATTACTTCCTCAAGTAAACCTCTTAACATCACTCTTGCCAAATGACTTATTTATAAAAGTATTTGGTGGCTTACTTGGTATCAAATTCTGCCCTCTTGTTTCTCAGGACTTGCTCAACCATTTCTCTGCGGTGAGACAGTCGTGTCTGACTTAGCTCTAAGACAGACTCCATGTCCTTGGGCCAGAGAAACACTCGACTGTTAAGTTGGATGTCCTCGGCTGGAACAATTATAACTCGAGTGTTGAGCTGGAAATCCTTGTCTTGCACAAACAAATGCAGTTTTCAGGATCATATAAAAGTGACACATATGTGTGTTAACTGTCAAGTGGCAGCAATGTATAGTGTTAACTTTTCCCCTCTTTTCATTGTAAAAGACATATTGTATTAATTTATTTTATCTGTACCCATCACCTTTTCCTGCAGCTTCTTTCGTATATTACAAAATGTACCTCAAAAACTGAAAAGGATTTTTTCTTAGAAATCTGAATTTACTTTACACCATTATTGTTTCCAGCTTGTGGCCTGGGTCATTTTTTATTCAAGTAATATATTTTCCACTACCTGCTTGCTAGGTCTGTCATAGAGGAATCTGAATATAGCTATATATGTTTCTATCCACCTCCAAATATAATACAATTTATCTATAATGTAATAGTGAAAATAATATCTTTTGTACCTATATATTTATATATTTATTTAGTCAAAATTGTACAGTACTACAATAATTTCTCTAAAATACACTTTTATTTCAATTACTTAAAATATAATTAAAATGTATTTAACAGTTTTCACCCAATCCATGTTCGTTTGATATTGTACTTATAACTTACAAGAGATGTCACACATTGATTAAATGTATATGTTCTTACCCCCACAAAAGAATCTGTTAGTTTGTTAACAATTTATCTCCTGAAAAACAGTATAAGTTATATCAACAGACACCATTTAATCAATAAATAGTAGTTAAATATTCATATGGCTTAAACATGGCAGAAATATAAAGTGTGAACTGTGTTATTTTCATTGTAAAGGCCATATTGTGTTCACACCCTTGTATATGTTTCTATCCACTTTTCCTGTACCTTCTTCCAAATATAATGTTTTGTAGTTTTTTTACCACCATGTCTCACTACCCATTCGAGTTAGGGTATATGATGTTTATTAGTCTTATGTGTTAGAGATGAGAAAGGTTTAATTTAGAGAAGGTATATCCACATCTGTATGGAGGGTGTGTGTAAAATCATTTACGGAAAACCAACCTCTGTACACCCGAGTGTGACCCGAACCCCAATCTCCCTGTCATCAGCAGTTCAGTATTTTGGGAGAGTGACGCCTTAGACTATTGGAACACCAAAACAGGCGTAAGAACGAGGAAGTTGTATCTTACTAGTGAGTACAGCATGGGACATGAGGAAGAGCACATTCTCCGCGGTCACTCGTATCTTCTCCTTGAGGTTATACATGGTAACATCCCGACACTCTGTCAGGTAGTTGGTCAGTTCTACCAGCTCAGCTGTTGTTTCAGGCAGCTCACTGGCACGGTCAGACATCTCATCAAACACGTCACAGATTCTGAACAATACAAAAAAACAACATGGCACTTAATGTTTAACTAAACTTCTTATGCAAAAAAGCGTTAAGATTATTAACTATGAAATAAACTATTAATTACAAAAAATACATATAAAATGTATCATAAGTGTGAAAAATAAGTTGAAACTCAGTTAAAAAATTGTTAACTACCGGTGGCTCGCAGTGACATATTTAGTAGCTTACACAATACATTTGTTTGCACTCTCCAAAGTGTCTTATCTTTGAAGAGTATTACCTCAAGTTGTAGGGCCTCAGTTCTGGTTCATATTGCGATCAGCGTTAGAGTTTTTTTCTACTCTACCAACATGTGTGTGTCATTATTTTAGATTATGAAGGTGATGAAATGCAACTACAGAAAGCAGCCATACATTTTAACTGCAATCAAATGGGAGTGATAGGTTTCTCACCAAACGTTGAACCAAATTGTGGACAAAATGAATTTCATTCTACTCATTAAGTTAAACACCAGTTTTAAAAAAAAAAATATTTTACTCTAATTTTGATTTTTAAAAATGAACAAATCTTGTATTGTCCAGCATTAAGAGGATTAAATTTGTACAAAAAATGTAATAATTTGGTTATGTTATTTGCATTAGTTACAAATCCAGGCCACATATCCACCATGCGTGAACAAATGTGTGGTAGCAGAGTCGATGTAGAGGTTTGTGTAGGTAATACACTGAATAGTAATTTATTCATGTAGGTAGCTCGCAAAACAATTTGAAATGTTCTACCATATTCAATGTGTTTGGCAATTCCTGGTTTTAACTGTAAATAAGGCAGTTTTCTTTTTATCTAAGTTTCAATTTTCAAGGTGGAGCAGGGAGAGGGGGGAGTGGGGGTTAACCCCAAAACCCCTCGCTCCTCATGGCTATGGCCATGATTTGAATAAGAGTGTAGTTTACCCTCTGTTGTGAGTATGGTTGTTGGTGATATGGTAGTCCACAAGAAATGTGCGTAGTTCATCCACCATTTGGAACAGCATTGCATTGATTTCGTTGCAATCCAAGCTTACCAAGTTTAAAGGAATAATATTTCTCAAGAAGCCAATTTCTACTTTCATTTCTTCATATTTTTTAATCCTTCTACTGAAATCCTGTCAACACAAATATAAATGATGTAATTGTAAAATTCCACAGTTTTCAAATTTGAAAATATAAATACAAGGTTTTCAAATACATTTTTAATTCCTTAAGTTTTAAAACATGAATATATATATCAGCACAACATCGTACTGCCTGCTCAGGTTGTATGCTTGTGTACTAATTATGCGTGGTTTTAGGGATGAGGAAGGTTATATTTATAGGTATCTAACCCACATTTTCGTAGGGGAACTGGTAAACCAAAATAAGGTGTTGTTTTTTCGAATTTGAGTAGTTTATAACAATATTTGTACTAGAAATATTTCAAGTTAGATGTTTGTACAAACCACAATGAAATTTTTTTTGTGAAAAAAAAAGTTGTTATTACACAAATTCCGATTTTTAAATCAATTTAATATAATTGTAAAAGCTACATTTTTTAAATCATACAAAAGAAAATATTGAGGAACTATATTTGTTATGAAATAATAAAGTAAAATTGAATTAAATTAGTTAAACTCAGATCTTTTAGATAAAATAAAAAATTCAGAGTAATCAAACTTTTCGATATTTGTAGAGCCATAGCTAAAACTAGACTGGAACTCTAATTTTTGAGTACTCATTAACCCTTACTAAAGGACAAATTTATGAAAAATCCTTGTCCTCATATGGATATTTGCTGAGAGATCAGGTGTATGTCGCAATAAGAAGTATTTCAAACAATATTCTCTAAAGAAACTATGAGTTAAGCAGAAAAAAATCAGTGTTTTCAACTTAGTTTTTAAAAATTCTAGATCTTTATTTATTCAGAGTGGGTATGACGGCTAAAATAATCAAAGAGTTGTTAGCGGGCATTTTAACTTTTGGAAGCATACTGTAGTTTTTTATTGGGAAATATTACTTTGTTTGGGTGTGAGGTGGGTAAAGGGTGATTTAGATTGGCATTAGTGGAGTTAGTGCTATTTTAAAGTGTGCTATGAAAGTAACTTCTATCTTCATAATACAGTACTAAGTTTTTTAAATACCAACTTGCAAAATGTGTATGTATCTTGCATTAGGGATGATGGCAAGCCATTATATATTTTGGATAATATTTAAAATAGACTGTATTTTCGTTTCATTCTTTAAGAGTACTTAGCTCTTGTGTTTAAATAAAAAAAAAAGTGAATATTAGAAAATCTGACTTTGCTTAGTTCAGAACTAGCATAAACTATAGCATTCGAATCACTTTTGCTAAGATTTTGGTAGTATGAATTAGCAGCGCTGATGGATGCTGAGACACAAGTAAAGTACTTACTTTGAGTGAGGGAAAAGGTTCCATAGCCATGAAATTATGCATTTCTTTCTCTGCTTCTCCATTGAGTATATGTAGATACTTGTGATACGTGGTGAGATACTTCTGGGGGCCGGCTCGGTTAGTGTTGTAGCTTGTCAGAGCTTCTTGAATTATAGCCGTCACTTGGTTTTCTTCCTCAGAGACCGCATGAAGGAACAAGGGCTCAGAGCTAAACTCTATGTATCAAGAAACAACCAATAATTTTTACTAAGTCAGACAGTAGATAGTATTTGTTATGTTTCTTCTCAGCTACTTCTCTAAGAACCACTAACTCATCCTGTCCCCCTGTCCCACTATCATTAAGTAATCTCAGTCCCTTCCACTATTGTAACCCATCTAGTGAAAAAGAAAAAAAGTGTGTTCAAAGCTTCGAAATTTCGACTTTGGTTCAAAACAAACATCAGCTTCAACTTTATTTCAAAAATTTTTGCTTTGAAGCTTCACCAATGAAAATACTGACAGCTAAAATACACAAAATTCATGTTCAATTACAGCCATTCTGAGTTGTTTTGTGCACTACAAATTAATATTTGTATGGAAAAAAAATATCTGAAATAACTGAGTTTTGAATTTTGATAGCAGCTTTACTTCTCATTAAAACAAAATATAGCAAACAAAAGTGCAATAAAACATTTTTCAATTGATTTTAGTGCACAAAAAATATAAAAAAGCACAATAATTTTGCAAGCATAAAACAACCAACAAAAAATATTTAAGCTTTGATTTAGCGTTGAGAATATTACATATATTCACTTTGAACTGAAAATGTGGACTTTGTACACCCCTACCGTAGTAAAAACGTAGAATTTAGTTGTCCTCTACTATTAGAGAGTAGAGAATATTAATGCCTGGTTATGGATTAACCACACAGGACAAATATATTATTCTTATTGTTTACTTTTTATAGTCAAACTTCCCTTCCTTTCCCGACACTATTCTCCGTGAGAGCTTCGAATCACTTCCATCTGCCTTCCCAATGAGCAATCATCTCTCCTGGGTAGGGACACAAGCCTCTGTTCACCTTTTACTTTCCACCTTCCTTCCAAAGTTGTGGGGAGTCCCTCTGGGAGATACAGCTCATGTTCTCTCTTTATACGTGTCCTAGCTTACCTCATGTTTACTCAGACCTTCCGGGATATGATGTTGATCAGTGTGCACAACAACTCATCTCGTCTCTTTCTTCCTTTCTCCCTAGGTCTGTGTACTAACCCCCTTCCCGGGGTGATGACCGAGAGAGGTCGGCATGGTTAGGTAGGAAGTGTGTCATGTGCAGAAGAGCATGTTACAGCCTTGGGAGGATGAATGGAGATAAGGGTGCAGAGGCCCGTGTTACAGCCTTGGGAGGATGAATGGAGATAAGGGTGCAGAGGCCCGTGTTACAACCTTGGGAGGATGAATGGAGATAAGGGTGCAGAGGCCCGTGTTACAACCTTGGGATGGATGAATGGAGATAAGGGTGCAGAGGCCCGTGTTACAGCCTTGGGAGGATGAATGGAGATAAGGGTGCAGAGGCCCGTGTTACAATACAGGGAGAACAAAGAGGAGGTAGATATATGGTGGAGGGAGACTAACAATGTCCCAACTGGTGGCCAAAATCAAATTATAGTAAAATGAGTTAGATGGTGGTCACGCAAGTAGTTTGAAAGATACATAATATAATATAAAAGATGGATTGCCTGATTTGAAGTAAAATATGAGTCACAGAATCTTTCAGATCAAAGAAGCATACAAGAAGAAATACTTACTATTGTAATAAGACATCCATAGATACAACTTTGTTCACAGTTTAAATTTATTGAATTATGACCTTTGTTATAAAACATAGAATCTCATTTTTTTAAATCTATTACTCTCCCGATGCAGTTTAATATTTCCCAAAGTCAAGCCTGGTTTACTTAAAACAACAAAAAACAACTTAAATATAGTTTGTACGCATACAATATTTACAATACATAATTAGATGCATAAGATGAAACGTAATTTCATAGTTGGAGAGATGTGACCCTTGGTCAGGGTTAGGTAAAATAGCTATACGACTTCACTTAATAATAATTACAGGATCGATGAAGTATATATTACCTGGGAAGAGTAGTTTGTCAACACGAGGTACCTCCTCATTGACCTGGATTATCTTGGAGAACAGATTATGTACAAGGCTGCCGAGCTCATCTAAAGCGGGAGAGAACTTGAGTGTTGAGCTGCCTTTCTCGGGCTTAATGTACACTGTAGCCAGTGGCTGGCCAACAAAGAGGAAATCCTCATATTCATCATCATAGTCGTTACCATCCTGGAACACAAATAGAGCATCCTTGGTGTCTCTTGGGTAATCAACCATCGAGGATTTAATTTATAGCAATGAATTTCTCTTGGGGCAATTAAAATATTTTTAAACATGATTAATGGTTGTAGGCTGCCACATCCGAGAGCAAAACATTGAAAAAATGGTAAAATGAAAAAAGCAAAAACTTTCGAGAACTTTGTTTCATAAGTACCGGATACCTAAGATCATTTTTCGTGGTTGCAAAGAGTTGAGATAAATTTGTGTTTCCTTTTTCATCTCTAAGCTTTTAAATAAATGAGCTGGATCATCAAAGTCATAAGCAGATTACAGAGCTCCTAATTAAGTATGATTATCCATCCTAGATACATCTGACACCTTAGCTCAGTCAGTAGCGTGTCTGTTTACTGAGCTAAGAGTCCAGGGTTCGATTCCCAGCATGAATTAATGGCCAGGGACTGGATGTTGTGCTTGACCTAGTCTTAAGTTATATTATAAGGCATTTGAAGCTATGACAGAACTAGTAAGCCGGTAGTGGAAAATATATGGCTTGAATAAAGAACTGACCTACATCACAGGCTGGATATAAAGTAATCCTAGATGTTTTCATAGTATTTGAATATATCGGATCTGTATCACAACCACAGATACATGATGTCTTCTCTTAAAAGAATGAGACTTAATGGAGAAGGATTTTTCTGTACACGTACTTCTCATGCACATTTTGTAAATAGGACATTGTGATCAGGAGCGGGTCAGTTATCTTTAATTTATGGCATCAAAAACCCATCGGTAATTTATCAATTCCCGGGAAACCACACAAAGGGTGTGTGCTATGTTATAGCAGTTATTACCGTGCTTATCACTGTTAATCTCTTTGGTAGAAAGTCTTCTTATTTGTTCTTTAGCAAACTTGGTGGCTGTGATGGGGAGGGGGTTATTTTACCACTTGTAGAGAGACAGCCAAGTTGGAAACTGCATGGCTTATTGTACTCTGGCTATCAACAGTTATTTGTGAAGATTTAAAGAAGGACAAAGATATATTATACTATCTTTTGGGGTGTGGAAATGAGTGGTAGGGGGGAAGGAAGTAGCTTGCCAAGGTCAACCATTTATGAAGGATCAACATGTCTGTTGTTGGTGTCAAAACCCAGAGAGAACATTCATATGGTATTAAACCTAGATAACATTTGAAGGGTTTTAATAAACCTAAGTAACTTTTAAGAGATTCCAAACCTAAATATTTTGGAGTTTCATACTTAGAGCACATCAAAGAGGTGCCAAACATTATGTTTTGTAATATTTTTTTGCGCTCTGCAAATAATTAAATACAAAGCACGATTTTCAAAAGAAATTAACCAGTAAAAATAATTTCCATTCAAAATTTAATAAAAAAGAAGGCATTCTCAAACCTCTATTTATTTTTAATATTTCTATTGCCTTTAGTAATGTTTTTTTAGGACCGTGTCTTATAACCTATTCCAGTTATATGTTATTTATTAGTGACTAGTGTGTTAGGAATGAGAAAAATTAAATTTAAAGAAGGTGTACACACATTTGCGTGTATAGAGTAAGAAACCATTTAGGGGAAAACCTCCCTTAGTACATCCGGCCAGGATGAAACTACAATATTCCCATCATTGGCAGTCTAATCTATAGCGAGAGTGATATCTTATAACATGAGGCCACTAAACCAGGTTTTAATAATATTATAACTTTTAAAAGTTTTACCATATTAGTTTGGATATCAATATATGTTTAATCTAAAATTATTCTAAAGCGTAATTTTAAAATTTCCCGTTCCCGTCCCAAGTCCCAATATTTTTACTTATTTCCTGTCTTGTTCTCGTCCTGAAATAAAAAAGTAGTTCCCGTCTATCCCTACCTGTAAGTGTTATGAATTTTAAAATACTCTAATAATCTACTAGCTTAAGCATTGAAAAGGAACACAAATCACATTGTTATTATATTATATTTGGAAGAAGGTATAGGAAAGGTGGATAGAAACACATAAAAGGGGGGACGAACACAATATGGCCTTTACAATGAAAAGAAGAACACAGTTCACACTTTACACTGCTGCCAATAGACAAAGAGGTAATGGATTGGGCGGTGACAATCAATTTTCTTTAAGAGACATCCATTACCTCTTTGTCTATTGGCAGCAGTGTAAAGTGTGAATTGTGTTCTTCTTTTTCATTGTAAAGGCCATATTGTGTTCGTCCCCCCTTTTATATGTTTCTATCCACCTTTCCTATACCTTCTTCCAAATATAATATAATACAATTACCTCATAAAGTGAAAAGAGGTTTTCCTTATTGAGTTAAATCACATTGTTATTAATTCTTTCAGAAATTGAACCTCCAACTCACACTGTTCTTCGAAAATGTCTTTACTGTGTTAAAATAGTGTATTTATAGTGGCTCTTGAATTTAGAAATTTTAGATCAATTAATGTTTGTAATAAAATAAAGGTAAAAAAAATTCCAATTTTCAAATCCTAACAATAACATACACATTAAATAAATGTGTTACATTATATTGCACTATGAATTGGAGCAGGTGCCTGAGGGACTTCATGACCAGTTGTCTCAGCTGCAAAGACATGAGTGAAGACACACACTTGAAGAATTTCTCAACATGTTGTAGTGATGCACCATGTTTTATGGGAACCAGGTTCTGCCACGTATGTTTCAACGACAGGAACACGTCTGCACAAGTTGGAAGCCACCTTTAACAGACAATGACCGGATGACTCCAACCAACTACCTAGAGGCCATCAAATGCTTAGATCATGATCAGGGGTTTTTAGTGATGTGATCCTATTCCTAACATGATACCATGAGGATCCTAGTTTAAAATATAAAGGTATGCTTAACTAAGACTCACTCATTGAGTAGTTTGTTTCTGGAATGTTGGCACATGTTGTCAACAGAAGACAACAGTACCTCAGCTTGTATCGGAAGGACATGAAGCGTCTTCAATGACTCCACAGAGACAATCACCATCTGTGAGTAACTGAAAATACAATACACAACGCTCACAGGTACAAAACCACCAGAACTTTCACATCTCTTTTAATAATATGACAAACTGAATCAAGTTAATATTTAAACCAATATTACTTATTACCCAGCTAGTGCTGACACATAAGACTAACTAGAATAATCTCACTGTATGGCCTTCTTTAGGAAACCTATCACAGCTTAGTGGAATTATATCAGTGAAGTGTTAACAAGATAGAATATATAGCAAATATGATAAGGATTGTGCCATTGCAGGTCTAGCAGGATAATGGGTACAAAGGCCCTGAAGGAGTGTAACTGCAAGGCTAGCAATGTATTGGGTACAAAGGCCCTGAAGGAGTGTAACTGCAAGGCTAGCAATATATTGGGTACAAAGGCCCTGAAGGAGTGTAACTGCAAGGCTAGCAATATATTGGGTACAAAGGCCCTAAAGGAGTGTAACTGCAAGGCTAGCAATATATTGGGTATAAAGGCCCTGAAGGAGTGTAACTGCAAGGCTAGCAATATATTGGGTATAAACACTGATATAAAGACTCTGAAGGAGTGTATTTTAGGTACACCTGTTTAAGTTGGGGTTCTTTATGAAAGACTGGCAGAAAGACATAACAGGAGGAGCACTTCATTGTACCTGAATAATGTCCCACTAAGTTAATCATATAAAGAATCACTGTCAATGTCTCACTCTGCCTGCCAGATGTCCCGTAAGGTCCGCAGGATTGGTGAGCCGGTGAACAGGTTGTGGTAAACGAGCTGTCCCAATGAGACGTAGCTGTTGTGCCATGGCACAGGAGCTCTAATATGTACCACAGGGTAGTTGACCGGGTAGGTCTGAATGTTTAGGCGTCTCCTCTCTTCTGGATCCAGCGTGATATAGTTGAGGATAGCCTTGCGCAGGCTAGAGTAGTAGTCAGCCAATATTTCACTTTCAAGGTCGTTGATTAATTGCTGAAACCTGACATTTAAAATAGCAATTATTTTTCTTAACAGATGAGTTAAGTAGGATGCTATGCTGGTGTTGTCTGGCAAAGGGTAGACTTTTTTACATCCAGGGGTCTCAGCTTTCAAGTTACTAGTTAGTATCGGGAATTCACCAAAGAGGTCTTCACTCAAGAAATATTATTAATTTTAACTTCAGAATTTAGATAATTATATGAGTTAAAATTAAGAATACACAATACTGTTCAAAAATATTAAAACACATGGCAAATATGTTATTTCTTAATTATAATCTATATATAAATCTGTACTATTTATAATCACATCAATAAGATGTTTATTATTTTTAATGTAATTTTTTGTCTTTTATATTTTATCTGGCTCTTTCAAACCCCATCATAGTTAATTTTATGACCTAGGGGCAAACTTTAGGATTTTTTTTTCCTTTATAAATGAATAACATCTGTAATGGCAAATACATTTCAAAGAAGAGTCAACTAGAATGTTAACAATATTGATTTTTAGTCACATGTACATCTCTATAATGCTTTTCACAAATTTAAAGAATTTACAAATTACTTAAATCAATTAATAGGTAAAGTTTGAGGTAATAGATAGAATAATATGGTAATCTCAAACCCAACTGTTTGATTTTTTTTTGTAATCATATATTACTACCTGTTACAGTTATAGCTACTGAAGAAGGTTAGAGCATTTAAAAGATGTAATAGCTAAAGGGAGATCAGGGTTTGAATCTAGGTAGGGTGTATTGAGGGTGTTTTTTCCTAATATGGTTTTCCATCCTCCTCCTATTCAAATGTGGGTACATTTATTATTTAACACTAACTTCCTCATCACTATCCCATTAGTTTAATTAATGTACTAACACACAGCATAACAAAACAACAACAAACATTTAATTTGAATTGTATTCTTAAATAAGCATTTTTAGATGTCTATGATCACCGATAATTGTCAACTATGTCTATGTATCTACGATTTCTCTATGAATCAATGTATTTAACATGGAATCATTTTGTAAATATTATGGTGATAATGATATCATAGGTGGGAGGACTCACAAGCTACTCTTACTTGTAAATTATTTCCCCCCTTTAAGTATCAAACTTCCCCTCCGGAGCCAGTAAACCTGTATTCATTAATTAAATTATTGTGTGTGTGATTGTACAGTCCTATCCAACCATTCTTTCCCTGGCTCTACCTCATGAGCCATAACTAAATAACAATAATAATAGTAATAGGACTATTTATTTTATTAAGATGTGTTGCACTTACTCTTTTTTGGAGAGCAGTGTTTTGAGGACTCGTCTTCTCGCTTCTTCTAGCAAATATCGCGGGTATGGCTCTAACATGTCGTGATGAATCCCCTAAATCAGAGAAAGGGGCTTTTAAATTATAATTTATAATACAAAATATGAACTAAAAGAGATAGTATAAGGAATGTGACCAATAAGAAAGAGGCTGTAGCGAATAAGCGTGTGCTAGAAACCATAAGTAGAGCTCGACTAAAGTGGTATGGACATCTTCACCGAATGAACAACATAAGGATGGTACAACAATCCTCTTAAATGGAAGTAAATGGGACAATACAGGTTGGAAGACAAAGGACGTGATGGATAGAGCAAGTGAAGAAAGATGTAAACGTAGGAGACAAAGGACGTGATGGATAGAGCGAGTGAAGAAAGATGTAAACGTAGGAAAATATCAGAATACTATTCATGAGAGGGAATTGTACAAAGATAGGATTATATGGAGAGCGCTCAATAATTTTACCTGGGAAACTGGAATTGGGACAATACTTACAAGGAAGTGTAATAATAACAACTATAGAAACAAACATACCATGGATTGCACACTTCAAATAATAACCTAATTCCCACTTTACATTACTATTACAATACAAATAATAATGATTGCTTATAAGATAAAAAAAAAATGCATGATTACAGCTCAAATATTCAGAGTGAGTTTTGTTCTGTTGTAACTCTTTAGAGCAGCGCATGAAACAAGAAAAGCTATTATAAAAAGAAAACAAATTTTCATTAAAAATAAAATTACATTATCAAGGCTAATTAGAAAACTTACTTTTTAAATTAGTGATACTTTCACCGACCACTTGGATTGTTAAGAAATCTCTCTCGGGTGAACTGGGGGTGGTTTTTCCTAAATTTATTTGCACTCTCCCTCCACGCAAATACAGGTTCACTTCTTTTGTATTCAATCCCAATTCCTAACCCATTAGACTAATTAGTACTTAAGCATATAGCCCAAACGGGTTGTAAGACGCAATGCTAGGTATTAGTTGATAAGAGTGTCTAGTTGAAATTCTTGATATTAGAATATCAGAGAAACTTCAGACTTAAGGTGTTTAAGAGACCTGCTATGGAGAAGAGAAGCGCCCTTGAAGTGTGAGGAAGTGTTGTACAGGGTGTATTTTGTACCTATTGTCAAACATGCAGCAGAAACGTGGACAGTGAATGTAAGAAAGCCTAGGGAAGTGGAGGCTATGGGAATGAGGTTTGTGAGGAGCATGTTATATGTCGCGAGGAGAAACAAGATTAGAAATGAAGTTATCCGAGGAAGAGTGGGGGTATAGTGAGTACATGAGCTAGCGGAGGAAGCAAGACTGAGATGGTACGGTCAGGAAATAAGGATGTAAAAGGAAATGCCAAAGAAAATAATAATAATATTTAGCACCGCGTCTTACTACCCGTTAGGGTTATACGCTTTAAGTACTAATTACTTTAATGGATTAGGAATTGGGAAGGTTTAATTAGAGGAAGTGAATCCGCATTTGCGTGGAGGGAGAGTGGGAAACCATTTATGAAAAACCACCCCGAGTTCACCTGACCGAGATTCGAACCTCGATCTCCCCGTCCTCAGCAGTCGAGCTCAACACAACAAGCGCGTTATCCAACTACGCCACCGAGGCGGGTGCCAAAGAAAATGATGGAGATAAAGTATGTAGGAAAAAAGACCACAAGGGAGGCCTGGAAAAAGATGGGAGGAGCACATAACAAAAAGTGTGCAAGTGAAAGGAGAAGAATTGTGGAAGGATAAAGAAAGATGGAGGGGTTTTACTTAAATGGCCCATCCACAAGCTGGAAACATTTGATGAAGATAAGAAGCTGTAAAACTAGTTGTGATGCTAGCAAAGAGATCAGAATTTAAATAGTGATGTAAGAGTAGAGCTGGTGTGAAAGTTGATGATTGTGGCAAGTAGGTACACCTTATTAAAAACTGAGGAAGTAGGATAGTAGAAATACCTGAATAAGATAATATTTTATTCGAACAATATCTTCCTCCCGTAGCAGTTGATCTTGTTCCCATTCAACTTGAGCTCGCAATGATATCAACTGTTGATCAGGGTGAATAGGCTGTGCCGCTTCCATTTTAGCCAAACCACTGCAAACCAGATTTGGTATCAAAGAATGAATATATAATTTAAGATTTCAAATTATTCCAGATAGGTATCATCCAGTGAGAAAACATAATACTCTTAAAGAGAAGGTTATTGAGAAGTTCAAAAAATTATTCTATAAATCATCATTATTATGGGGTGTTTAGGCTACATTAATCAGTTGCATTCAATTTGCACAAATATTAGCCAGTACTAGTGTACCATTGCCCAGGGGACGCCCAAATCTACTAACTGTGGAGGCTCTTTCCATGTCCCAGTGAGATGGATGATGACAGAGAATAAGGTGGGGTGGATCCAATGAAGATTTTAAACTATCTAGAGTCTAATTAGCCAAACCTTGGTAACCATGGCAATTATTCCCCTTTAGATTAAAAAAAATAATCCCCTGGCACCATCCGGGAATTGAGACCGGGACTTTTAGGTCAACAGTCAGGCGCTCTGACCACTATACCATGAGAGGTTGTCTGTAAATAATATGTTCGTATTGAATTTAAAGATTTTAGTTACTTTAGGGAAGACAGCATATTGAATACTAACATAATAAACTAAATAAAATATAAGCATTTCTTAAAATGCCAAAATCTGTCGAAAAGTGCATATGACCTTAAGATACCAAGAATTAAAAGAAAATGTCTGCTTACAATAGTTATTATTTTGTAATTTTGAATCAATATGACATGAGGATTAAACCCAAGACTAGTTTCTCAGTGCACCAATGCTTCACTACTCCATCAGTATTAATTTTAATTTTTTCTTGTTCATACTATATATTATAATTAGTGTTTATTTATGTTTCCCGTCGGTTCTATTAAATTTACTATGCAATAGCGTATAACCCAAACTGGTAGTAAGACGCGGCGCTAAATAATAAATAATAACCATTCAATACTACTTTACTTTCATGAATAATTAAATTTCACATTTATTCCTTTAAATTGGCTATTATAAGAGTTACCCTTCTTTCCTAGCCATTCCTATTGGTGGATATTTATGAATCTTCTTGCTGTCATTACTACCTATTTATTAGTGTTCCTGCTATTTACTGTTTAGTAATGACATTTACAATTAACTCCTCTTTATTAAAAATCACTGTTTGCTACTATTAATGTGGGCAATAATACGGTTCGTCCCTGTTAAGAATTCCTGCTTAGTAATGTTGATTACTATAATTGCAAGCAAAGTGTTATTTCATAATCAATAAAATAGCAGATACAGTAGTTTTCAATAAAATAACTCATCAGTAAGTGCAGTATTGTGAACGAGATTTAACATGTTTTTGTGACAATCACAACAACAACAAAATCAATAGTACATTAGATCAGTAAAGAATAAACAATTATTTCATAAAACAGACGTAAGAGAAAAAAAATCTTACTATATTCACTGTATTTTTTATGCATTCCTACATAAAACTGTTTTGTATAATTAATGATTATCCATGTTATTAATACATCACATGTTAACATGAAAGAAAAAGTTGTGTATTCGACTACACATGTTTTTCAACTGCCAATCCATTCTCAGGTAGGCCTACTGATTAACCCGAATAGTCAGCAGGTTACTGTACTGTTATTTCATAACCTATCTTCTTCAATTTTGTTATTTCTTAATCGATCTTGTTCAATATTGTTGGAAATACCATTATTTCATAGTCAATATTATCCAATATTGTAATTTCATAATCAATCTTGTTCAATACCATTTTTCCATAGTAAAATTTGTTCAATACTATTATTTCATAACAAATATTGTTCATTACTATTATTTCATAATAAATCTTGTTCAATACTATTATTTAATAATAAAATTGATTCAATAGGCATCTTATTATTTAATAATAAATCTTGTTCAATACTGTCATTTCATAATAAATCCTGTTCAGCAGTATTATGATTCCATTATCAATCTCGTTCAATATACTTATTTCATAGTAAATCTTATCTAATACTGTAACAATATTGTTACTTCATAGTAAATCTTATCTAATACTGTAACAATATTGTTATTTCATAGTAAATCCTTTCCAATAATGTTAGTTTACATTTATGCCTGTATTTGACTAGCAGAATGTGAGATTAGCTTAAGCTGTAATTTTTAGTAAGAACAAACAGTAATTTCAAGCAGGGTCTAGGAAGTTTGTATTAGTAAGTCAATTTTGGTATCAAGAATCGAAATAATAGAACCAGTAAAATTTTGAAACTGTGGTCTAAGGTCACAGCTTTCACATGGTTTGAGTGTATACTGATGAAGACATGTATAGAAATATGGGTAAGACTTCAGCACAAAAGAATGGTTAATAAAAGAGGATGTTAAAAATTCCAAAATAGGTTATATTACATTAAAGATATGATATAAACAATCAAATGTACTAACGGAGACTCATGACGAATCTGTGAGAATAAACTCAATTTTCTCTCAAATGATATTTTCTTCTTCAGTCTTTCAAGCTTCCTTTTTTGAATTGCAGCTTGCCTCTCCTCATATTTTCCTGTCAAAAGATCCTGAAAAAATAAAGCTAAAGATAGTTTGGTATGTTTGTTAATGTTATTTATGACAACAGTGATGATGTCAATGTTATTTATGACAACAGTGATGTTTTCAATGTTATTTATGACAACAATGATGTTGTCAATGTTATTTATGACAACAGTGATGTTTTCAATGTTATTTATGACAACAGTGATGGTGTCAATGTTATTTATGACAACAGTGATGGTGTCAATGTTATTTATGACAACAATGATGTTTTCAATGTTAACACACCACCCTGTTATTAGTTTTCAGTTAAGTATTTCTCAAACTAATAGTTTACCTTAAGTGTTAAGTTATATGGTCCACGTTACCATAACATTCCACACTATTTGAGGGGAATCTTTTATTGAGCTTGTACCGCATCAATGTAATTACTTAGAACCTTTCAACTGTTACAATGGCAGCTTAAGTGTTGGAAGTAATTTCACCAATGTAGTTCAAGGCCCAAAAGTATTTGACCTAAGATACATGCTACAAAATTCTACAAAATCAATTCTTAGTTATTGTTTGTAACCATACTATACCATGTTATTCCAAGCAACACGCCTTAGTATGTTTCTTATATTCAAGATTAGCTATTCAACTATCATGAATATTGATGTATTGTTTAGTTTTAAACATTAAACAATACTTTTTTTTAGAACAAATGTTCGTATGTGGTGAATCAGGCAAAGTAATGATTTCCCTAAGCTAATCATATGAATATATCCTTAATTTTAATGCAAGAAATACAAAGGGGGATCATATTTATAATAAATACATTTATGTACAGTTAATTGAACTTTTACTAGCCAAGACCTACGTTAACCAAATAATCATTTTCTTAGTCGTTTTTGTTTGTCGAGACAGGTGTAACAGGCAGAGGGAGGAACTCAATCTTCCCGGAACTTAATTCTTCCAAAGTCTACCCAGGGATTACTTAACATTTCCGTGAATCCCTCACATTAACTTATCAATCTTAAATTAAGTTGTAATGACCCAGCCTTTTTCTTACGTCTTGGGCTCCCTTTTGACATCAATGGATCTCAATTACTGGGTAGTTTCCACCAATGACAAGATAGACACTTTTCTTTCTGTTCTTTATTGTCAAACTCAACCAAATGTATACACCGACTTCCTGTGTTCTAATTTCCTGTGTATTTGGCTCGCTACATGTGAGAAGATTGGCCGGGCACCTAACAATATAACTTTCATAGTACAAACTTCCTCTGTTGAACTTGTGCTCCGAGTTAACGCAACCTCTTTGCAGCAGGTCAATGTCAAGTCTCTGAGACAACACAGCCAACCCAACGTGTTTCTGAATAAATGTTTATTTTTACCACCAAAACTTAAATTTATAAAGTATCCTGAATGTTGGCTATCCAAAATAAGGCCAAACACTTTTATTTCAGAAAATCAAGGTTATAATATATATTTATACATTTTCTCTTGGCTGTGATTGAGAAGTTAGATAAAAAAAAATGGATGCTTTATTGATAAACTGGCCAGTACACATTGATAATGAAACAAGTGAAATGCATTGATTAGCTGGACAGTGTTATTTGACATAAAACATGTTTAAAGGCCCTACTTTCTTTAAGGATTAGGATTTCTGTTTGAAAAAAAAATTTAAGATTTATATTTGATGTTCTCTATAGAAAACATGTCAATATATTCTTTACAGGAGAGAAATAAGAGTGTTGGAATATAATGGATAGGTCTACTTTATTTACATGCTCTACATAACATTTTTATAGAAAAAGTGGGTATTATTTTTTAAGAGTACTACGAAAGATATTAAGTAGAAAATTTGTTTGTTTGTTTGTTTAGCAGTAAGCAAAATAGTTACCTTTTCAATACACTGAATAACACAATGGCAGGAAAAATATCACAATCTGATTGATGCAGTAAATAACACAATGGCAGGACATATATTGCAAACTTATTGACGCAGTGAATAACACAATGACAGGACACATATCACAATATTTATTGATGCAATGAATAACACAATGACAGGACCCATATTGCAATCTTATTGACACAGTAAATAACACAATGACAAGACATATATTGTAAACTTATTGACACAGTAAATAACACAATGACAGGACACATATCACAATATTATTGATGCAATGAATAACACAATGACAGGACACATATCACAATATTATTGATGCAATGAATAACACAATGACAGGACCCATATTGCAATCTTATTGACACAGTAAATAACACAATGACAGGACATATATTGCAAACTTATTGACGCAGTGAATAACACAATGACAGGACACATATCACAATATTATTGATGCAATGAATAACACAATGACAGGACCCATATTGCAATCTTATTGACACAGTAAATAACACAATGACAGGACATATATTGCAAACTATCGATCACACGACCTTGAAGTTTGGAAGGTAGAGGGAGAAAATAACATAGATCAATATCTGACCCTGCCGGTTGTTGCTGAGACCTCAGGTAAGTGGCAACAAAAATGACTCCGGTTATTTAGTAGCCACACATCGTACCCTTCATTCTAATGACAACTCTCCTTTCCACTTCATCCTCCTCCACTGCTGTCCTAAGTTTATTTCTATCCATATCATCCTACGCCTTACCCACAACCATACATACCGTTACCAAGTCCTTATTATATTCATACCTTCTTTTTATCGGCTGTTGCATAGTGAAGATCAAGTCAATTGTACACATCTGTTCCTTAAATTCATGCTTTTCCTCTCTCTGTCTTCCTTTTCTTATTCTACTTTTTAGAATCTTCTCATATATTTTTTTTACAGTGGCACATCATCATTATTCCCGATTATTTGTTTAACTCTTCCTGTCTCCTTTATTTTAAATCAGTACTATAGTTCCATTTTTCCAGCCATCTGGTACCATGATCTCTTTCCCTATAACTTTAAACACCCTGTTTAATAATAAGATTCCTGATTATCCTGCCACTCTAGTTATGTTCACCATTAGTTCATCCCCTCCTGGTGCTTTTCTCAGTTTCATACTATTTAATCCACCCTACACCTCTTTTCCATATGAGAGCCGCTCTCTTCTCTTATGCTAGTTCTTCATGATTCTCTGCTTCACTCTCATATCTTTTCTCGTTCGGGTTTAACATCTTCTAAAAATATCCCCTCCAAAGTTTATTTTCCCCTTCTATCTTAATTGTTATTCTTCATCCATCATCAGTGTCCATATTTGCAATCCTTCCTGACTTCCTGTACACACGTTTCTCTATTCTCTTCTTCTCCCTATACTATTACTCTGTTTAATAATTCTTATTCTCGAAACTAATTCTGAATGTTTTGTTCTTCTACTCTACTGTTGCCTTCTACTCTGTCATTCCAACATAGTGTCTCCTTCCAATTCCTCTTATCAATTGTCCTCCCACATAACTACTCTGCAGCTAATATCAAATTTTTCTGTAACCTTTCCCATTCCACCCGTACACTTTGCATCTTATCCTTGGGCGTTAAACTTCTTGCCTGTTCTTAAATATAATTCTTATTTGTTTTAAATGTTAAGCCTCCACAACCTTATTCTTATATCTTGTTTTCCTAATTTTCTCTAACATTACCATCTCACTATGTCTACCATCACTTACCTGTGGTCATTATCTAGATACACACAGTAACATTTAGTCTACCTTTTAATAATTTCCTTGTTCATAAGGGAGTAACCTATTAAAGAACGGTGCTTCCAATTTCGACTGTATCAAGTGATTTTAAGGCTTTCCCTTTTCTTCTTGTACCAACTGTTCACCACCTTCATTCTATTTCATTCACATAATTCCAGTAGCCTTCTATATATGTTCCTCATTTCTCTCTCTCGGGTCCTACTATTTTCTCCTCTCTTCATCATTTCCCATCAAAATGTAGCCATTCCGTACTTTCCTCATGCCGCTCCCTCTCAGCTTGGTATCGCTCAAAGCAAGGACATTCATGCCCACAATCTCCTACATTCTTCACAGGAAACATGTTGCTTTATTATGTATGCACTCCATAGCATTAACGGGAGAAAAAAAAGTGTATATTTCAGTGTATATTAAGAGTACACTTTGATAAAAAAAATGTATTCATTTACACCTCTTTGACAGGCATACTGGTGTAGAAACTAATATGAAAAGATTGGACAGTTTATTAGTTTGCTCGACAATACTCTATGATTGAAATCAAGTTAATATTGTCTTGACACAGTGAGGCCAGTAATAACTTCTTCATACCATGTAGAACAATATAGCTATTGGTACTCTGATAGAAAGAAATAGTCGGCTATTTATTTCCATCACTTTGTATCTTATATTCTAATAAATAATTCTGGCATGCTTTGAAATAACAAATAATATGTGGTGTACATAAAGAGCATATCATTATTATTATCATCACCGCGTCTTACTACCTGTTCGGGTTATACGCACTTATAATGTGTAATGGTAGGGTGATTGTGAGATGAAATGGAGGACCTACAGTTTAACGTGGAATCCGAATTGGAGGCCTGGCATTCCCCACATTCACAAGATGTCTTGTCAGAGGTGAAGGAAGGGTTTGGTAATCAGATAAATCTGTGCCAGGAAAGAGCATATCAAACTGCTATGATACACTTCACTAATGGAATGCAGCCCTCCATAAAAATGCAGATTTGACTTAAAAATTAAAAGTGGCTCTCAAAACCAATAGTTGGCACCAACTTTGGTTAGCTGAGCCATACTTTTTGTAGTGTAGGCCTACTGTGAGAGTGGCTCCAAGATGTATGAAAATACTCAAGACAAAATTTTGTTTAAATCGACACAAAGTTTTCAATCAAAATATTTCTCACAACACAAAAAAACTAAATTTGATAAACACATAATATTCTTTATGACAATATTTCATGAGTTTTTTCCAATTGTAATAAGATATATGAGGCTTTTATACTTGCAAAAATGACAGCTTATTTAAGTTGTTTTAATAGCTTTCAAGACCAGTGTTTTAATTAAAAGTAATGATTTCGGGCTTGAGCCATGGAAGAAATAGTACCTGTCAATGTTTTAGCTGTGGTTACATAAGAAATACATCATCTGGGGTGAGTGATTTAAGCATTTTTTATCTACAAAATTTATTTAACCACTTATTCTGGTAATTGTTGTTTTAACTAAAGCCTAAGTGTTAGAAGTTATGAATTCTCAAAGACAGTTCAATCCTGAAAACATTAATTTTAAATATGTCTATTCTGTGTTTAAAGATGAAAAACGTGAATATTCAAATAGGTATGCTATTAAAGTTTAATATAGGAAAACTTCATGGTTTAAATTTTCTGTCAATTTAAAAGTAAAAACATAAGATTATGATAATTTTATGGTAAATTATTTATCTTAAAATTAGTATCTTACTGTTAGTGTGACGATTCCTGGAGTCTTCTCCTTATGGTCTTTACTATCATGAATTCGAGCAGTTTTGTCCACACGAAGGATCTTTGGTGGATATTTGAGATTCCCATCAGCATCTAACAATGAAACAGCTTTACGACGACGACGAGTTGGAAGGTTCTGTATTCGCAAAGTTCTGGCTGTTGGAGTGTAACTGCTACCAATGGACTCGCTTGGTTTGCAATACTCATAAAGATCCTACAATGGTCAGATATTAGTAAGTTAGGGTTATTTTCTTATCAAAGAAATGTTGCACACACTTTATGAATAAACGTATTATATCAACATGTGACTAACAAGATAATTTAATTCTAAATAAGTAAAACAACAAATCTCCCAGCAGTTAATTAATAACTATAGAAGGAGTAAATAAAATTTTACCAATGGTAATATATTTACATTCATGCCAGTAACTAAGCACAGGGTCATTAGATCAGACTGTAGATGCAAGAGTGAGCTAAGATGTTGGAAATAAGATGAATGTTATGAAAATTATTGTTCTGCTCTAGAACTTATCTCCACGAGGAGTTTTAGATTAGTCCTAGACTCATTCACCCTGTATGGTACTGTTCTAGTATAATTCATTCACGATCTTAGTTTACTTGGATGACAGCTCAAAAAGTTACTAGAAATAGTCCCTAATACATCCCTACGCCAACAGCTGACATCTATTACTCTGGATAACTGTAATGAAAACAGGTGGTATTTATTTGAGGTCAGACACAAAGCTTATTTATTGTTTTATTCCACTTAAAAATTTACTATTCGCATCACTTCCACAAAAATCTAATGAAAATAGCTTCAAAATGGCGACCGACTAATTTAAACCATGTGGTTGAACATGACGGAAACAAGTTATTTAAAATGATGCACCCATGCAGTGGATAAAAATATTTTATTCAGTTAAATATTTCGAAATACGATAAAATAATCATAAGATAATTTATTATATTTAAAAACATGACAAGTATTTTCTCTTTTGCAAGTAAATACGATGCCTGTATTAAAAGGTATTGATGTATGCACTATATTACACATAGTCAATAACATTCCAAAACAAAGAAAAAGTACTTTTAATTAAGTTTAAAATAATGTATCGAGTTGGATAAATATAAATTATTAAAAGGAATGAAATAGTATGAGAAAACTTAAGTTTACATTATTTTAAATGTAAAATATAACAGGTAATTAAAAAACTTAACATTTATAACAAAACAGTGATCTTTTACAATTGTTGGCAGCCCAAAACCTAAACATGATTTTTGAACTGTCATCAAGGTAAAAACCTATCATGAACAGACTTTACTTACTCACCCTGTATGGTACTGCTCTAGTCCAAGACTTATCTTGCATCAGAGGAGGGTAACAGGCATTTTGGACCACTTCCTGATAGACATGTGAGGGTTCATCCACCTCTGGGAGAAAAGGCATGCGAAGATTACTCTTGTGACGCTGGGTTTCTGGAGCATGTATGTTGGACTCTGCAGGAACTTTATGACTGAATTTTCTGTTGGACTGACTCATCTTGCATCGTGTTTAGCCAACTATGCTATAGAGAGAAGTAGAATATTGTATTATTGACCCCATTATAACCACTAGAGTTATAAAATAAATTAGAACTGAAACTAAAATGATTTCCCATGGATCTTTTGGGCTTAGTGATTTTTTTAAATTCAATCAATTAATTTTAATTAATATAAATACAAGATACTTTGTAGTACTATACATTGTTGATACATGCATACCTAACTCTTTTGTTGTCAATGCATCCCATTACTTGTTCAGACGCTACGCATTCTTACAGCTTGTTAATAATACCTGCATATTTACACATAAAGCATTAGTGAAAAGAAATAAAGATATTGGAATAAATGTACCAGCAGTTTCATGGAAGATGAGTGGAAAACCATTTAATAAAAACCATCATAAATACACACATGCAGGATTCAAACACCAACAACCCTATCGCCGGCAATTCAGTCTACTGCAAGAATGATGTGAATGTGGGTCATAGCCATTATTATATCAGTGTTATTCTTTAAATTCACAACAAATTAATATGTAAATAGTATCTACATAAACAAATATTCATATTTAATCAGATGATACTGTGATGTATTAATATTTCCAATAGCTTTTAAATATGAAGGGTACTGGGGGAGGGGGTGGAATGCTGCCTTATTTTAGACAATTTTTAGACCTTTGTAATACGCTTTATATTATGGTTAAAATAGGTCTCTGTCATATTTAAATTAGTTTTTTAACTAGTATCTTCTGTGGTTTTAGATATAAAAGTCGCCCTGAAAAATTTGTGTAATATGAGTCTCCTCCTTTTACCCCTATCTTCATATATTTTAATAACAGTGGATCTGTAATTATCCGTGAGAGTGTAAAGATTACTTAGATAATTATATTACCACTGTCCAATTTTCAAAAGAAGAACCTTTTAGAAAACACAAACAAATTTTTACAGGCAAAATTGATAACATTGTACTAACCTGACATATGAATACATGAAAGTTCTAGTAACGTTCTTGATGTCAAATAAGGCCCTTCCTGTGATAATTGGACTGTAACTAACCTATAGATCCATATCAGTGGTCGTATTTTAACTAACATGTAATTCTCGTGTTAGACAGGAAGTCTACCACTGATGGGAAAATAAAGGTGAATGCCAGTAAGGTGCAAGGAGGGTGGCTTTCCTTAGTATTTTTCCACTCTTCCTCCCTATAAATGCAGATTCTCTCTAAATCTCTATATTTCTCATCCATATTGTATTAGTGTACCATAATTTAGGAGGTGGAAGAAAAACAAAATAACCCTCATTTTTTGAAAAAAAAAAAGAAGAAGTTATAAGCAGTGACTTACTTCTTGAACTACAAGTTGTTATCCAGCGTCTTGGCTAAGTCGATAGCGTGTCTGTCTACCAAGCTAATGGTCCCGGTTTTGAGTCCCGACATGGTTGTAAAATGTATTATTTGGGAAATGTGGGTTTCCCCTTTCATAATGATGAATTAACAGCTGGGGGCTGGATGTTGTGCCTGTTCTAGTCTTAAGTTAGATTATAGGTCGTGTACTGTTATAGTTAGTTGGTAGTCAATTTTTGTGTTTAATGAGCATTTAAACATTTGAAACCTAGTAAGTGTGTTTATTTAGGGACTTAATGTGGCGTTTATATAGGGTAAGTAGAGAGGCAAGCTAAGTGAGCAAGTTACTTGTACTGTGTGAACAACTACTTGCTTAATATTAGAGGCAAGGTAGGTAGCAAAGCAAGCTTTAAAGCTAGGCAAGTGATTAGGAACCTTTTTTTATTTTCAAGCGCGCTTGCCTTCCGCAACCCCACATATATTTCAAAGGCAAGCTACCTGCCTGTTAAACTTGCTCAGTTGGAACAGATAGTTACTTGTAGCCATATAAAACGTGTGCAAGTGGAGCGTTGTCTGTGTGGTATTTTCGTAATTTTGTTTTTTTTCTATAATATTAATGTCATCATTATTGTAAAAAAATTACATCAAGGTGGAGTGATGAGCTAACTTGTAAATTTGTTGATCTTAATAAGAAATATAAATGTTTATGGAAAATAAGTAGTTTGAAGTATAGGAAGAAGCAAGCTCGAAAAAATGCATTGTTGAACAATGTGGAGGGAATGGTATTAGGAGGTTTTGATACAAGGGACTTCAAACAGAAAATTAAAAGCCTACGAGTGACATATTGCCAAGAACAGGCTAAATTGAAAGGATCTCAAAGGTCAGGAGCTGGTGCTGGCGATGTTTATAAAGTATAAAGCACAAATGAAATGGTTTTATATGATGCAAGACATAATGCACATCGCATATTTAAAAATTAACCCTCAATAATATGGTAAGTGTATATCTTTACTATCACAATTAAAATAATGTATACACTAAAATTTAATTACAAATAATAATTTGATCCAGTGCTCCCCTGATTTATCTCAATAATAAAGTTATTAGTAAACATTATTACCTATTGTTAAAGAAGAACATGTTATGGTTTTATCTCAACTATATAAGTACTAGCAAAAATCATACTTACAGTTTAACTTTATTATAAAACTTGCTGTACCTTTACTAAAATAAATATTATAAAAGTGTAGTACAGTTTCTGACCTCCAAGCTCCAGGAATTATTTCACCTTTGTCAATATTTTCCATATCTTTGGAGATATGTGTGTACTGTATCTCAACCCATTATATAATGCCCATGATGTATGAATCAACTTGTCTGCTGTATTATCATTACAGGCAAGAGGTTTCTCAAAAATGCAGAATCTGTCAACTAAAATTCCTAAACTGTTCTCTACTATCCGCCTGGCCTGTGAAACTCAATAGTTAATATCTTTGCAAAATAAGTCAATAATTTACATGAGTGAGGTTTCATCAGGTATGTTTTTAGGGGAAATGCATCATCCTCTAAAATGACACCTCCATCTGGAAGCAAATTATTTTGTAGCGCTGCAAAGAGAGAACAATTTTGGAAGACTTCTCCAACAGAAATGGATCCATTTGATCCAACATCAATGTATCTAAAACAATAGCCATGGTTAACCAGTGTCATAAGACTAATACTTTTTGTTTTTTGTAATTTAAATAAGTGCTTTCACAGTTAGGAGGCAGCATAATTTGTACATGCTTCCTATCAATCGTGCCATAACAATCAGGAAAATTCCACCTGTCCCAAAAAACCCTTTTTACTTCTTTCCAAGCCTCTTCTGAATCAGGGCTCTGAAAAGATAAATAGCAATCTTGAAATATGATTTTATTGACAATCAAAACATAATAACCTAAAAATACTTAAACTTTGCTCGTGGATTAAGTGAGAAATTTTAATTTAGTTGTTTCGGGATGCAATAGTGAACACTAATATGATTGAGGTGGAAAATGCTGGGGATAGTATTTCTATTTTGCAAGAAGACCAACACCTCACTCGCGGAAGAAATTAACATTTCTGAGAATGCAACATCATCATCCATCAACAAGGGGAATACGAGCTCATAGGTGAATCACACCCGCAGTCCCAAAAATAAACGGCCCATTATATTAATCATGCTGACACTACCAATGAATTTGATATCTTTGGAAGACATGTCACCATTCAATTAAGAAAACATTCTACTGAACAGTGCATTTTAGCTCAAGAAATGTTTCAGACTGTTTTGACACGTTGCAGGCTAAATGAAGTATAAAGTCAATCATATTTTCTTATTTCTTGTACGCCAACAAATGCATCCCCAACAGTTGAGAGTTTTACTATTTCTGGCCACCCTACTCGCCAACAAGGTTTTTCCAACACTCCAGAATCATCATCAAATCAATCATTTTATTTACAAAATTATTTCAGTTCTCAACCTTCTCAGCCTTCAATTGACTGTCAAACCGTCTCAAATCCAGATTCTCAGATTGAATTTCACAAGTAAAGCTCGCACAGTCATTCGGACATCTTCACAGAAACCATTTCTCCTATTTCTGACTATGCATTCATTATAAAGTGAATAGAAAAATATTGTTGTTTTTAATTCTTTATTAAACATACATTAAGAGACTTTTATTTTAAATATTATTATTATCATTATTAGCACCGCGTCTTACTACCCGTTCGGGTTATACGCACTTACGCTAATGTGTAATGGTAGGGTGA
>CABFVX010001328.1:155621-172532 GCA_902151425.1 Timema shepardi | reverse complement strand
ATTCGAACCTCGATCTCCCCGTCCTCAGCGGTCGAGCTCAACACGACTAGCGCGTTAGCCAACTACGCCACCGAGGCGGGTGAAAATCTTTAAAGAAAGATGGGGAATTCCTTTGGAAAAAACACATCGGTAAAAATGGATGGGAATCGAACCCGGACTTACCTGTCAACAAACCAGACTATAAGAGCATAAAAAATAAATCTCGCAGTCTAAATATCAACATCGCATCTAATAACAGTTTGGATTATAATAATATGTACTAGAACTAATTACGCGAGTGATTAAGAAATTATCAAGTTTATATTTAGAGGAAGTGTATCCGCATTTGCGTGGAGGTTAATTTGAATTTTTTTTTTAATTATCCCTCTCTCTAAAACTTACCAAGATTTGAGCATAGTTCTCACCTTCTTCGAAAGTCTAGTCAACTGAGAAAGTGAAACCTTAGACCATTCCGTCATCTAAGTGGTTTGATTTATATTTGGGAAACAACATTTTCTACAGTTTTCAGTTCAAAGATATATTTTTTGAAGATTGATATTTTTGATACTTTTTATTTCAGGAAAAGCCGTTATTTTGGCTCTATAAATCTATATCCGAATGAACTAGGCACAATTGTTATAAAAAAGTAATATAAGTAGATAAATTATTTATATTATATATTGTATAATTTTATCAGGTCTGTTTAACGTCATATTACTTTATCGCAATACCGTTTTACCTCAACTTTATTTTCTTCCAAACGATCAATACTGCTTTATTTCTAAATAACACGCTATATTAGTTGACTTATATATACATATTGTTGTTCCAGTTGTTATAATATTACGTTGTTTATTTTTCAAGGACAGACCAAACACTAGAAAACACGATACAAAATACAATATTATTGTCAGAGATAAGCTCATTTGAGGTCAGTTGAGGATCGATAAAGTATAACCTTTTTTACGCGGAGGAAGAATATAGAGCCTTTAACGGAAAACCATCCTACTCTCCCCCGGCAGCAATTAAAGTACCGATCTTGTTATCATGATATTAAGTCCAGTGTGTTGAGAGTGAAGTTTAATACCACGTGGTCACAGAAGGAAGTATCTATCATAAAACAATATTTATCGTGTTGTTCAGGTTTTCCGTGCGTGAGGTAAGCTTGGGAATATTATTTGCTCAGGGTCCGTGCACGCTACTGCATTGTTATAACAATAATAAAGGTCACTGTATGAACGGAACATTTCTTGCAAAGAATATTGTTTGTTCTATTTCCTGTGTAAATATGCAATTATTGTTTAATACGATATAATATTATACGGTCAAGGTGCGAACATTTTATAAATTCAGTTTATGAGAAGGAGTCAAGAAATAAACTGTAGTGCTAACTATTATTTTGATTATAAAAACTTTACTATATTATTTTATAGCACATTTTTACACTGGGTATGTATATTATGTATGCATGTATATGTATATTTAAATTAAAATGTAGTGAATTATAAAGTGTTAGATGTGAAAAACTGAATTTTTAACGATGTGTTTGTATTATAGTAATTATTAATTTACTCTGAAACTGATAACGAATATTTTTCTTTTTTTACTATGTCGACATCATTGAAACTAAACTAAAAGAACCTATTGAACATTTTAATACAATTCACAACTTATCAGAAATATTTCCCCTACATCAATGAAATTATTGAAGAAAGTCTGTCTAGGCCATTAGCAGCAGTGTGGTCTTCCGAGAAAACCATTTTCCTATTTACAATGAATTGTCCAAGCAAATGGAATATTTCCCTACTATAATCTTAAATATAAATTAGTACAATATTATGGATAAAAAACAAATGTTTGAGGAAAAATTACTTTTAAGTGGTAAATTAGAAATACCTTAAAGTGGTATTTTGGTTTGTAATAGACCATTGTAATAAAAAAAATTGGGCGCGACTGAAAATATTTAAAGAAACATTCCTTGTTCACGCGAGAGCATAATTAATATTGATAACTACATCCCACGATAAGGATGAAATAAACACATTAAAATTAAAGTGTCATAGATTTTGGGATGAGTATCATATTTTAAATTAATTAATATATGTTGTACCAAAGCTAGAAAAAGTTATTAACTTTTTCTCAAAAATCACTAAAACAACATCATTGTTTTTCAATCAGTTTCTTAATAATGGATCATTTTCTGAACCTTTAAAAATATATGGCAAAAAGTAAAAAATATATATTTTAGATGAACTAAATGATATTTGTGGCTGTGAAATAAAGGTCACTAAAGATATAAGTATTTATGGTTTAAAATCAGAATACCTCAAAAGTCCTTATTTTTCTATAAAGACGTTTATGGAACATCTGAACGGAACTATGTTTGTTAGTCGGGCAAAAAGACCATACAACGGATAAAGTCCCCATTTTTAGTGTGATTAATAGTGTAGTATGTCCCCTATATCAAATTACATCTACAATCAAGTATTCTATAATTACCTCAAAGCAAGAGATTTAGAACTAATATATTCGAATAAAATGTAGCAGAGAGACACAGTTGAATTGTTGACCTCTCCTCGATATGAAGAGAAGGAAACAATTACTAGTGCATAGTTGATTTTTACATAATGAGATATTTGTTGAAATTCTCGTACAATATTTTAATAAAATATACAATTAGTGTTTACATACTTATTTAATATTATTACAGTACTAGAATGGAAAAAATAATTTAATGGTTTTGTAGAAAGTGTTTTAAATATTAGGAACTATGTAACCCATATAAAATAAACAATAATTTTGCTCTTGTTAAAGGTTAATATGGATTTTTATAGTTTTAAAATCAATAATCATAATCATAATAATATCATTTATACTAATTGAGATTCAAGAAATATTTGACCATCAAATTTTGCTTTGTATGTTACTTAAAATATTGATTAAAAAAAAATCACAGACACTTACACTTTAGAGTGATAAGAACTAACTAAAGTGTTTTAATATTTTATAACAATTCTTCTTTTCATTTTACAATGTTTCCTCTCCCTGTCGTAGTTCGGTCACCAGCCTTTTGCACCCAAAACCTGCCTTTATCGTTGGCTTTTAGACTTTATTCTATTGCGACTGCAAGTCCCATTTCCATTTCTTGTTCACAATCTAAAAATAGCATGTTTACACTTTTCTTAGTTTGTTATGTATCAAGCTTACTTTTAATTATTCCACTATGGTATAACTCATAAGATAGGACCATAGTTTTGTAAGATAAGAGGTAGGCCTAATACCTCTAAAGGTTAATATATTGCATATGATCAATATCCGTGTGAGTTTCTATATAATCCATCCTTAATAGTTAAACATTTTTATCATGTAATATGATCGTGATAAATTTAAAGCATGGTCTAGGAAAGAATTGGCTAATCCTATTTATAGATAGCAATTTGTGTACACACACATAAATATATATTTAACTATATATAAATATATATATACAAATGTATATTAATAACTATATATAAATAAACATATATAAAATAAATACACCTTCATTTTGTAAAAATATTTATATTTACCTTTTTAATTTTTTTCATAGATATCTTCATAACACTCAACATTCAAGCCTCAATATACAACCCAAACTGTCATGATTGAAAATTGTTCTCTAAACAAATTACAGATAACAGATCAAAAGATGGAACTTAAAAGAACGTATACAGTATACATATTAAATAGTGAATCCAAATAAGGTAAGCTCGCTGACATTCAAGGTAAATGGATATGGGGATTGCTACTAGTTTAAAAGCAATATTCTTTTAAATATTTAGTCTTATTCTTAAAGAAAATAGCTTTTATTAGTATTTGGTTAATACAGTCTTATTATTATATAATAATATTTATTAGACCTATTCCCCAATATTGTTTTCATTAGAATGTATTCCAGAATATAAGTTATTTAATTATATTTGTGGTTTAAGTTTTCTCTAAAATAAAACGAATGAAACTGATAACGATCTAGCTTATTATATATTATAGAAAAGTATTTTATTTTGATATGTAGCCTATCATGTTACGAATTTTAAATTGTTTACAGATAAAACTTAAATAATAAGTGGGGAAAAGTGAAGCATTCCCGAGTTAAAGCTACCAAGTAAATTCCATTGCATTCAAAAACGTTTGAATATTAATGATAATAATATTAAGTTCATTAAGACACGCAAGTTTCCATTGTATTAACAGGCTACAGGATGACATAACATTTAGGAGACACTTCATATGTATAATTAGCACACAAAGACAGTAAAACCGTTTTGTATGAGCATATTACTATGTCCTGTTTGAACTGGTTTCCCGATTTAATTTTCTTTTTCCAGTCGTTGCTAAGATAATCTGAACTAATATAAAATGGTTTTTTTAAGGTGTGGCAGAAGGGAACACGATTAATTTTACAGTTTTTATATTATTATTTTTTTTTTGCCAAAACAAATCAAATATTTCTCCAGTAGACACATAGAGTTTAGTTTTCTGCACATGTTAATATCAACAAATCTTAAATATCTGTCAAGAGTGTCCTGGAATTTCATCAAAACTTTTTAAATAAAAAGAAAAATTTTGACAAAATTCCAAGACACTCTTGACATATATTCAAGATCTGTCGCTATTAACATGTGCAGAAAAGTAAACTCTATGTTGCTACTGGAGAAATACTTGATTTATTTTGGCCAAAAAAATATAATATAAAAACTGTAAAATTAATCGCGCTCCCTTCTGCCACACTTTCTCTTTACTTTTTTTTTAAGCACTGCGTCTTACTAACCGTTTGGGCCATACTCTTAAGTACAAATCACGCTAATGGATTAAGAACTGGGAAGGTTTAATTTAGAAGAAGTGAGCTCAAATTTGCGTGGAGAGAGAGTAGAAAACCAATTAGGAAAAACCACCCCCAGTTCACCCGACCGAGATTCTAACCTCGTTCTCCCTATCCTCGGCAGTCAAGAACTGTTTACTAACAATGGTTGATATATTATTTGCGAAATTCATGTAAACACAATATTATTGATCATGTTTACGAATTATTTCAGCTGGTTCCTTTGATAAAAGGTAATCGTGCCAGCACTTGATACTTTGCTTTCCATTCAAATAGAAGTATTAATTAATAAAATCTACAGATATAAATCTTAAGTATGTACTAGTTGGAGAGTGACTATGTTGAAGCAAAACGTCTATAAAAGGACATATTTCCTAATAGACGTCTGACAAATAGCATACCTCATACAATATATGAACGTCTACAGAAGCCCCATGGCGTCTTTGGTGCTGACTGACAGCTGAAAGCTTTGAAAAGTTACAAGACCAAATTACGTATGCTTACGCCGAACCATATGATCTGCAAAATTTAAGTATATAGCTAAATGTTGACTGTAAGAAGTCAGCTGTGAGGTGTCAGTCAGCACCAAAGAAGCCACGGGGCTACTGTACCAGATAATAATCCCTACACAAAACGAGGGACAAGATGGAAGGCACTAAATTACCACAGGACCACTCACCTTCAAAAGGCAGAACCTATACCACAGCGAAGCAGGGTCATCCTTGGTCCTAACATTACAGAGGGCCCTTTACTCCTCCAAACAATCTTTTGCATAACATTTATTGATTTATTTCTATTTCTCGTACGTTGTAAAAATAATTTAAATCTTTAATTTTTCATTAAACTGGATTTAAGAAGTATTTTGTATTTGTATTATAACAGTTTTAATAGTCACTATAGCTAATAATAAACACAATTGGGTCTCATCGCACGCGCGCGCGTGTGTGTATGTGTATTTGTACAGTAGCCCCATGGCTTCTTTGGTGCTGAATGAAAGATCACAGCCGAGAGTTAAAAGCTTTGAAAAGCTTCCAGACCAAATTATGTATCCCTACGCCGAACCATATGGTCTGCAAAAACATGTGTTTAGCAGCTGTCACTTCTGACGGTCAAAATTTAGGTACTATACGTAAATGTTGACTGTCATAAGTCAGCTGTGAGCTGACAGTCAGCACCAAAGAAGTCACGGGGCTACTGTATGTGTGTGTATGTGTGTGTGTGTGTGTGTGTGTGTATGTGTGCGTGAGAGAGAGATAGAGAACCAACGTGAGGTAGGGAGAGGGCAGAAGAAGAGCTTAAAATAGAAAATCACTTAACATATTTTCATAAGGTAAAGTAGGATGTAAATTATATAATTTATTGTTCAAACATAATTTTTTAAAAGGTCATTTAACCCAAGAAAGGATTTAGATTCTTTATGATACCAGGTATACAACTCTATTCGGCGTGCGGGCGAATGCTCAATAATCTGAATATTTGTTTATCGTACCATTATTATTATTATTAAATTTTAACGAATGATTGGTTATCTGATATGAGGCTCGGGTTGATAGGTTTTCAGGTAAAAATCCTTGTAAAAACAGATTTTGAATTGAGAGGGAGGCATAGAACCCTTTTTTTTCATAAGCAGGCCAAGGTTTATTAGAGTATATATTTTGACTTTTTATTTATCTCGACTCAACTGGATTGGATACGACTGAACATGAAAAACCTTTTCGTATAATTAATCATCACTTGGTTGATTTAATCAGTCAGTAATGCTCTTGTAAAGTAGATATTGAATTTATTAACCTGCAGGGTTGAACAGTAAGGTTCCAGAAATTATTATATCTACAAATTTTACCGATCCTTGCCATAAATTCATTAATACAAATTAAATAATAATATTTAGCACCACATCTTACTAACCGTTCGGGTTATACGCTTTAAGTACTAATTACGGTAATGGATTAGGAATTGGGAAGGTTGAATTAGAGGAAGTGAACCCGCATTTGCGTGGAGGGAGAGCGGAAAACCACTTAGGTAAAACCACCCCCAGTTCACCCGACCGAGATTCGAACCTCGATCTCCCCGTCCTCAGCAGTCTGGCTCAACATGACAAGCGAGTTAGCCAACTACGCCACAGAGACGGGTAATACAAATTAAACAGTGTTGCATTGTAATCTTGTACCACCCCCCTTCTCCTCTACTGGACAAGGGCAGGGGCACATGTACAATTAGGTAAAGAGGGCAAGAAATAAAAAACAAATGATTAAATTGCAGAAGAGCGTTAGGACCACATAAACATTGATAGGCCTTCACTTGGACCTATTCAATAATTTGTCGTCATGAACCCTTCTCAATCATCACCCGTTACTATACGTTATTACTCAAAGGGAATGGTACAAGAATCTTTTGTGTTATAACAAAAGAACTTTAAACCTGTCATAGTAAATTAAAGATAGCGAGTCTAATAAATAAATATTTATTTAAGAAAAGATTAACAATAAATATATATATATAAGTATATGCATACAAGTAACAATAGATAGTTAAAAGAAAAAATACATAAATGTAAAAAAAAAGAAATAGGGTTATGCCCATTACTATACAGTGGTGCTGTTGCCATAGCAACCTTGTCCTAACAATTATATTTACAACGTAGCGTACGACCCCTCAACGGGCCTCAGCGGCAACCCGCAGTGCGGTACAGCTAAACGTCCACATTTTACAAAAGGATAGTTTCGTATGCTTTATAGTTACAATATATAAGCATATAATTTTTATGGCAACCAAAAAAAAGGGGGAAAGTAAATGACTTAATTAGTCTTAACCCAATATTCAACAAACAAATTTAACCGTATGGGCCATCAAATATTCCCATACTACCCAGGCATTCGCCCTCAAAAGGTAAGTTATGGAACTTGAAAAAATAAAAAGGTCTCTCATAGTTTCAAGACATGTTACCAAGCCGGAAGGGCAAAAAAAACCTCAGTAATATAGTTGACGAATAATAAACAACATTACGCCATGTTTGATCTACGTAATTTGTCATTCCTACAATATAAAGGAAAATACAGATGAAAGCCAAAAAGCAAATTTTTTATGTACTGGCCAAAAAAGGAATTTAGACCTAACCTACAATTTTACCAATAAATCTTTAACAAATTTCCAAAGAGTAATTTTGAATAGTACGGCCGAAATTGAATTTGTACCTTGGGAAAACTCCCATCCTGCGATAAGTGTCCAAGACACGGATGAACCAAGAAGTGCCCATTGAGGCACACAACATCAGTTTATAAGCAGTTTTTCTCTGAGGGGAGGGGGACATAGGGGAAGGCAAAAAGAACATAGGAGAACAATCACATCGAACAGAGGGACAGGGGCGGTAAACAACAAATAGGTCATTGGAGAGACGTATGGAACATCACGTGATCACCACATGATCACTTCCCATGAAGCAACGCGAAAATAACACGCTCACAATGCCACACCTCTAATTTTCCCAGTTATGTCTTTTCACTCGGGGCGAGAACAATGTGCGCGGGCCGGGATGTTTGTTGACAAGACTTCACACACAGAGACCGAGAAACGGGGCACTTTTGGTGAGTCCAGTTATGTTCACTCTTCGTGGTTGTAGAATTGGTGTTATTTTACTCATATTTTCTTCTTGCTTGTAACGTTGATTTCAAGCAACGTTACAATCTGAAGTGATGAGGTGAAATATTTTAATTTGCCCTATGAGTAAATGTAATCCTGAGTTTATCACAGCGATATTATCGATAGTCACGTTGCTATTTAATCGACTTAAAAACAGCAGTTACTACTTTCTTCTAATAAAAGCATAATTGCTGTTGACAATCGATGATTGTTTATTCTATAAACATTTAGGTCTGTGAAATGATCCTGGACATAATAATTTAGTAAATTAAATATCTAATAAAAGTCAATATTCAGTAAACAAATGTTCAGACATTTGGATTAGTAAAATGTTTATAAACACTACCAATAGATGAAAACGGGATGGTTTTATATTTAATGGCGTCATATATCTAGGCACATTTTGTTTGCTGGTCTCTCTTAAACCTACTCACTGGATCTTTTATTTATGAATTATTATTATTATTATTATTAGCCCCGCGTCTTACTACCCGTTCGGGTTATACGCACTTACGCTAATGTGTAATGGTAGGGTGATTTTGAGATGAAATGGAGGGCCTACAGTTTTACGTGGGATCCGAACCACGGTGTGGAGGCCTGGGCATTCCCCACATTCACAAGATGTCTTGTCAGAGGTGAAGGAAGTGGTTTGGTAATCAGATAAATCTGTGCCGGGACCGAGGATTGAACCTCGGACCCCCCAGCCCATTATGAACTAATAAAAACTTTAATAAATGATTAAATAGATTTATTGATTTTAGTTGGTTAATATTATCAGCAGATCAAATCAAACATGTCCTGTTTTATCCACGACCCTATACACCCCTGTGTTCGTGCATAGATAGTGTACGGTGGTAACTTTGTGACTAAAAGTCATGAACTAGATTGAATGCGATATACATTATTTAAAAGCTGTACGGCCTAATGTTAATGCCTAAAAGCTTAAATATTGATCAATGCTGTGGAAAAATAAACAGAGATCATACTAATTCTTAATATATTCAGTTAGTAAAAAACCGTTGAGCAAAATGCAGTAGAGCTATTTATTATTATATAAATCAGATTTTATAGAATAATCCCACATAAAACTTTCGCAAATCGAAGATACGTTAATAGATAAAAAAATAAATTGCATTGGTTTATAAAGTGTTAATTTGTTCGGTTAAAATACATCTTGATAATTAAATGTATTTTGCATTATAGGAATAATTTCTTATTTAAAATGAAAGTGATAACAGTTATTTTGCTGTTAAGATTAATCATAAACGTAGAAAACAGACTAGGTGATTCATTTGAACCTTTTAATTACTCCAACCACTTCTCAGAAATTATAAAATACATAACTAAAATTATACAAAATAGCAAGCCTAGGTCTCAGGCAGCAGTCGTTTTTCAAGATGGTCTTTTTCCAATATCAACTCAGTTGTTCAAGAAAATGGAATATTTCCCTACTTTAGCATTATATATACAAGAGAACAATATTATGGAAATAAAAGAAATGTTTGAAGAAAAAGTGATTTTAAGTGGTAAAATAGAAATACCAAAAGTGGTATTTTGGTTTATAGAACATTATGATCAGATATTTTGGGTGCGACTAGAAAAATTTAAAGAAACATTCCTTGTTCACGCGAGAACACCGTTTATATTAATAACTACGTCAAAGGATATTAATGAAATAACTACATATAAACAATTGTTTAGTAAATTATGGGCTGAATATCATATTCTAAATTCAGTATTAATGTATATACCAATAAATGAAAAAGAAACTCACTTATTTTCACAAAGCACAAATCCATCGGCATTAATCTTCAATCAGTTCCTTAACAATGGCACGTTTTTGGACCTATCAAAAATATTAACAAAAAACCAAGATATATTTTTAGACAAACTCAATGATATTCATGGTTATGATATAAAGGTATCTGAGGATAGATCTGTTTATGGTTTAAAAGCAGGATACATTAAACCTCCCTACATGTATATAAAAACGTTTACGCGATACATAAACGGAACAATGTTGGTAGTTGCGAAGAAAGACCACGCTACAGACAATTCTAGTGTGAAGGATAGCTTTAATAATGAAGATATAGTGCCGGATATATATGGAAATGCCTTCTTTAAATATCAAAAAAATATATTTACATCCACAATATCTCCAGATATAACTGGTGTAACATTCCTCGTGCCTAAGTCTCAACGTATCCCAAGATATATGAATGTAATATTACCTTTCACCAATAGTTGTTGGGCAGCTATATTCTGCACTCTCCCGATTATTACGTTGTTTTGGAAACTGTTCAGAAAAGATTTGACCCTCGAAACTGAAACTCTCTTGGAGACTGTTCGTCTCTTTGTGAGCGGGGCTACAATTCTACCAGTGGTTTCATCAACTCAAAAATGTTTTGTCGTTTTATGTCTTATGTTTAGTTTAATAGTACTAAACGCCTATCAGGGAAGTTTGACCAGCTACTTGACAAAACCCCATTACTACCCTGATATCGATACTATCGATCAGTTATTTGAATCAGAACTATTGATGGCCGTACCTGACATGGATGGTTTTACTGATTTTGATTTTTTGTTGGAGAATAGAGACAATAACGTTAGAATTGTAACATCTCTAATAAACAGGGCTAGTTTTGTGCATGATGTGAAGAGTGGTCTCGATTTGGTTGCCTTTGACAGGACACATGCGTTTGTTGATGGTTCCGTAATAACCCAGCTGTATATAGAGCTCAACGACTATTATGAAGAAGGTTATCCTCTAATGCACGTCATGAAGGCATCTCCAATTTCACTTATTCTCGTTTTACACTTCCCTTATGTTTCGCCTTATCAAGATAAATTTGATAGCATAATGCGAAGAGTATGTGAAGCTGGTCTCAATAGAAAGTGGCATAATGATGATAAATACGAAATTATGCTGTCAGTTCGTAATAGAGTAAAGTCAGTAGAACTGAAACCACTTGGTATCAGCCATGTTCAGACTTCTTTCTACATTCTCCTCGGAGGTCTAACACTCGGTTCCATTTCACTGATCTGTGAGTTGTTAGTTGACATTCTCGTAAGATATTTTAATAAAAATACATTGTTTTTAATGATATATAACCGAATATTTAACGTACTAAAGAATTACAATTAATAAAATATCTAGGTTAATCTGCTTTTGTGAAAATAATTAATAATTTAATTCTAAATAAAGGGTGATCAACATATTAATAATGTAATATAAACAGCATATATAATTTTTGTATTTTTTAATTAATTTTACTTGATTCTAAATCAAAGAAAAATATAAAATTTTATCCTTTAATATTACGTACTTAATTTGATAGTGAAATCGATATACATATTCTTGCCCACTTTTGAGTGAGGTGACCAATTCCAGAAGTTTTAATATAATATACATTAATCGAGTTTTTTAATTAATTGCAATTTCTTTTTTTTATCGCATTTAACCCTCATCTTCATGACCTTAAAACCTGTTTAAAACATTATTTCACTGTTCATACCTTAATGCGTGTGGCCGACTCGAGTCTCACTGCCAGGGTGTGGATTCAAAAGTCCATGGAGGCAAATGTTTATCTAGAATAGAAAATAATAAAAAGGTAATTTTAAAATGCAAGTCAATCATTTCAAGATGCAAATAGTAGAGTGGGTGTGTAAGTTCGTCAGAGGAAGAGTTAAAATGCTATCAGTGTATAAACAAGAAGCCTTCCTGATTAAACTTCATATTATATTCCGTATATTTCTATTTAGTACATTAGCGTCCAAGTATGTAAGTTGACAAAGTAAAGCTCTTTAAAACAATGTAATCACTTCCAGATGAGGCAAATCAAATATATATTTGTCTAAGGTGTATTTCTACGCAGATATATCTGAAATAGTCCTATAGTGAAACAGCATTTTCAATATTCCATTAAATGCACCTCAAATATCTCAACGCGCGACTTTCTTTGATGCCGATAGGTTATTTTTAACACAGCTGATTATATACATATATATATATACATATATATTAATAATGTTAATTTAACAAATATTTAAACTAAACACATACAAATTGTCTGTCATATTAGCAGTGTAAGATTCGAAGCTCTCACATTTTTGAAAATATTGTTTCGCTTTTCTTGAAAACACAGTCCAGGTTTCTGGACTAGGTACTTAATTATTCTGTAATTTGAGTAACAATCAGGAACCCTTCGTACATCCTGTAAGCTACAGTAGCCCCATGGCCTCTTTGATGCTGACTTACAGCTCACAGCTGACTTCTGACAGTCAACATATTGGTATATACCTAAGTTTTCACTGTCAGAAGTGACAGCTGCTAAACACATGTTTTTTACAGATCATATGGTTCTAAATAGGTATACAAAATTGTGTCTGGTAGTTTTTCAAAGCCGTCAGCTGTCACTCAGCACCAAAGAAACCATGGGGCTACTGTAGCAAGAATTATTTTTTATGATTATCTAAAATGGACAAATACTAACCTTCCAAACATCAAGAACACAAGAAGAGTATTTATTTTACAATAAATTCTGGAATACCGAAATATCTTTAAATTAAGGACCTACCAGCTTTTAATTTTTTTTGTAAATGTGCTATTATTCTTGTATGTTTAGATGATACAAAAATATTTTTCATCGTAAGACATTTAAAAATATTAAATAATCCCGCGCTCTTTGAGTACAGTCCCCATATGTTGATCAAATGATAGAGCTATACATAATTAGATTTGAAACATTAGAATAAGTAAATATCTTTTGTAATAATCCTATCATGTTTTATTAATATTCTTTGCTTTGGTAATCATGTATTGGTAAGTTAAAAAATTGTTTTTGGAATACTTTGAATCAACTCACTTAAAATATTGTTTAATTATACGCAGTGAAAAAAATTCATCAAAAATGACGAAAACCATATAAGAATAAACAATTATCAAGTATCTATGTTTTTTGTTTTCAGATGTTTAGAAGATGCCTCGACCAATATATTGGTGTTTAAATAACTAGACTTGTCCTTCATATTTTGTCACACTACTATTTCTAAACATTAAGTTTTTCATAGCTCCTTAAATAAAATAAGAGTGTTTGTAAAATGTGTGAGATTATCAACAAAATAAAAACAAATTGCATCTCAAGTACTTTATTCTTAAATCAGTAAATTTAATGAAAATTGTATTTAAAATAAATTGACTATCTTGTTAATATATTACATTAAATTGCCTGATAAGTATAATTATGTTGATATAATTTTATTCATAAAATATTCTTAGGTGTAATATATTTGTTTAAACTATCCTTCACAAAATAAATAATATTTTAAAATTTGAGTTATTTATATAATTTGTATTGCTCTTGACTTTTAGATAAATTTTATCGTAAGGTGATAAACATTTTTAATTGTAGGTAAATTGTTTTAAGACATATTTTCTTATCAAATGTTATATTATTACATAAATTATATCACAATACACATACGCTTACAAATATATATATATATATACTCCATTCACTACAGGAATTACTCTCTTAAAGGTTGTTTTTCCTACCAATATCCTACTATATAATAGATTTCTGGTAGGGAAAAGGGCCTTTCAGAAAACAATTCCTACGGTGAACGGACTTTACAGTAAACATATTACACAAATACATATACATATGTAGAAATAAACGTGTGTCCATCTTGAAAACCACAACCTTTGAAAGTCTATAATTTTGTAATTTAAGGTTGTATAGTTTTGATTATGAATAGATCGGAAGCAGAGATTCACAAAGCTCAAGTAAAAATTGTGTAGTACACGTAAGAGCCAAATTGGCGCTGCAGACAATCTTTTTTTTTTTTTAAATGGCTACTCCGAGCGAGCATGCACAGATAGTATAGTGTTAAGCAGAAACAAAATAGGTCATTCAGGTGCCAAGAAACTTCGACCGTGTCCTAAATAAGTAACCCACGACCTTCAAGACTACCAAGAAGTGGGTGTTAACAGTTTTTTTTTGGCTACAGGCAGTGCGTTGAAAGGACACGGTGCGTGATGGGAATACAGGATTCTCGAAAGAGGATGAAGAAATGTTCAGAGATCATTACAAAGAAGCCCCCCTGTAAGTGAGAAAAGAGAGTTTGTAACTAAACGTTCAACAGTTCATAAAGTTACTCACCGTCAATTAAGATTTGACGTTTATAAGATACAGATTTCGCAAGAATTCAAACACAAAGACGGGGGGAAAAGGAAGATCATATGCAATCAATGTGCTAGATCACATCGATAATGACAACATTTTTTTCTATCGCACATAATGTTTTCGGAGGAGGTAATATTTCAAATTTCGGAGAAAGTAAATCGGTATAATTTGCAAACTTTAGGATAAAAAAAATGCTCCAAGTAGTCGAAGAAAAAGTTCGCGATAGTCCTAAAGCTAAGCTTTGGTGTGGTCTCATTCACTATCTGACTGCTGTTCTGTTTTTCTTCGCTGGAAACACTGACGTAGTAAATATTAATACGCATCAGATCTTTGCCGCACCACAAATAGTAGCCATGCAGATCACTATAATTTGTCAGCAAAACGGTGCCCAACCTCACTGGAACTATGTTGTCCGAGATTTCATGAATTATACATTCCCCCAATGTCGGATAAATTGCAATGGTCCAATTCCCTGGTCTCCACTTTTCCCCGACATTGCCCTATTCTATTTTTGTTCTTATGGGTGTATGTCAAAGATAAAGTGTTTTTTATTAAAATTACCATCATAATGGACTTATGACAGCACATTAGATATTCCCTAAGCTCTGTCACAGTAGACAAGTTACATAAACACTTGGCATGAAATTATATACAGACTAGATATTATTCGTGCCACATAAGAACCTTATGTGGAAGTACAATTGATTAAAATGAACTTAACATAAACTTCATGAGTTTTATTATTATTTTCATGTTTTATAATGTTTCTGTAAATATTTACTTTCAAGCTGTATGTGCTTAAAATGTTGAAGTCTCGTAGAGAATATATGGTAAACACATTTTACATGTAACAATATACAAGTATAATGTTAATAATGATTAATCAAATTTTTCCTCAAAGCCCTAATGACAAGGTTTACTTTATTCTGTCTATGTATAGGCCTAGTACTATTGATCTCGGCACAAGTGAACATGCGATCCTCTTGCGCAATTTCAAACATCACTTAGATTCTTACAACTCTCGGTAACGCTCATGTAAAACGGATAATGGATTTTCAAGCGTGCACTATGATTTATCATTGTAACTACATAAAAAACATAATGAACAAATCACGCCATTTGCTGTTACTGGTCGTGGTTACCAACTACATTTATTTTAACAACTATTGAATAATGTGGTACAAAAATAAATCTGAATCATAATAAATTGACATCGATTCATTTAGAGGAAAACCGTTTAATGGTAGGCAGAAATCATAATAATATGCACTGTATGTATTATATGCATCATTAACATTTAATAAAATAATCTCACATAGCTTCTTTTTTTAAATTAAAAATACATTATAATGGTGATAATTTATTTCGCTGATTTAAAGTTTTAGTTTATTAAGTAAAAAAAACATATTGATAGTAAACTCTACTTTACATTATAAGAATAAATTATTATTTAAAATTAAAGGTCATTTTTAATGATAATACTAGATTAAGTGATTCAATTGGCCATTTTAATCATAAAAATACTAAGAAATTATACACTACATTATTGAAACATTAGAAAGTAGGCCTAGGCCACAATCCGGCTTCGTTTCCAATACATCATATTTCATAGTTCCATTGTTTTTCTAATCAAGTGGAATATTTCCATACTATAACCTTGTAACGTTGCTTGAAAGCAACGTTACAAGCAAGGAACAAATATGAGTTAAATAACACCTAGTCTACAACTACGAAGAATGGACATAACAAGACTTACCAAAACTGCCCCGTTTCTCGACCTCCGTGTGTGAAGTCTCATCAACAAACATCCCGGCCCGCGTACTTTGTTCTCAGCCCGAGTGAAGAAACGTAACTAATAGACTATGGAGGTGTGGCGTGGTGAGCTTGGCATTTCTCGCGTTGCCCCATGGGAAGTGGTCAGATAGCGATCACGTGATGTTCCAGACGTCTCTCCAATGTCCTATTTGTTCTTTACCACCAATCCCGCTGTTTCATGTGAATGTTCTACTATGTTCTTTTGGCTTCCCCTATGTTCCCCTCCTCTCAGAGAAAAATTGCTTATAATCTGATGTCATTTGCCTTAAGCGGCACTTCTTGGTTTGTCCGTGTCTTGGACACACATCACGGGATGGGATTATTCCCAAAGGTATAAATTCATATTTCGGCCGTACTACTCAAAATTTACTGTTTGGAAAATAGTCAAAGAATATTTTAATATACTATAGGTTAGGTCTAAATTCTCTTTTT
>CABFVX010001328.1:139007-155096 GCA_902151425.1 Timema shepardi | reverse complement strand
AAAAAAAAAGGACTCTCGTCCATTCCCTTTGAGTATTAAGGTATAATAGTGGATGGTGATTGAGAAGAGTTCATGGCGACAGATCTTTGAATAGGTCCAAGTATAGGCCTATCAACAAATATGTGGTCCTAACGCTCTTCTGCAATTAAATCATTTCCTGTTTTTTCTTGCCCTCTTTACCTTGTTGTACGTGTTCACCTGCCCTTGTCCAGTAGAGGAGAAGGGGGTGGTACAACCTTAAACAATCTTATGAAAATTAATAAAATGTTAGGTAGAATTTAAATAACAAATGTGGTATTTTGATTTGTAGATCATAGATCATTATAAAATCGGATTTGGGGGGGAGGGGATTTGCACGAGAAGTTTAAAGGATATTTACTTGTTCAAGCTATAGTACTATTTATATTAATAGTTTGATGATAATAAAATTATATTTTAATAAATAATGATCATCTCTTTGTGAGTGGGGTGACAGTTCTAGCAGTGGTTTCATCAACTAAAAAAATGTTATTTAATGTTTTTGGTTTAGTATAATCTTAATAAACGAATATCAGAGAGGTTTGAACAGATACTTGACAAAACCCCATTACTACACTGATATAAATACTATTCAACGGTTGGAAGAATTAGGATTATTGATCACTGTACCTAACATTGAAGATTCTAGTTTTCATTTTGGCTTTTTGTTGGAGAATATTGAGCCTAATGATAGGTTTGTAAAAGTCCTATTTCAAAGAGCTAGTTTGGTATCTGATATGAGAAGTGCCCTTGATATAGTTGTCTTTGATAAGACACATGCGTTTCTTGACGCTTCTATAATAACCCAGCTGTACATAGAGCTCAACGATTATTATGAAGAAGGCTATCCTCTAATGCACGTCATAAAGAAGTCTAATTCACTTAGACTTTTTTTCCACTTTTCCTTTGTTTCTTCTTATAAATAAAAACAATTGGATAACATATTAAGAATTGTAAGTTATTTGTTTATTGTTGGTATCTAACGTGCACTTTCTGAACCGAACGATTATATTATTATTATTAGCACCACGTCTTACTACCCATTCGGGTTTTACGCACTTACGCTAATGTGTAATGGTAGGGTGATTGTGAGATGAAATGAAGGACCTACAGTTTAACGTGGAATCCGAACCACGGTGGAGGCCTGGCGTTCCCCACATTCACAAGATGTCTTGTCAGAGGTGAAGGAAGGGTTTGGTAATCAGATAAATCTGTGCCGGGACCTGGGATTGAACCCCGGCCGCCAGCACAGAAGTCCGACACCTTATCCCTAGACCGCCAGGTCACCAACGATTATATTAACACACGAGAATTACTATAAGCAATCATGAAAGGGCTTACCAATTTTGCCGGGAAAGGTATTTTCACATGACTCCCAGTGTTCTGCTATAAGCCACAATTGACATGGGACCGACACGGCTTAACTTCCCTTCCAAAAGAAGTTGTGCTACAGATTTTTATCACTCAAGAAACAATCGTTGACCCCAGCTGGGTTTGAACCCAAAAATATCTGTTCCTGAGGCGAGCAATTTTCCCCAAGACCACCATGTTCGAACAGAATAATTATTGTAAGTGAATCCGGTAAACACACACGTAATATTGAAAATAATACATGGGAAAAAACCGAAACATGCATCAGAGATTGAATGGTCTAAGGTGTCACTCTTGTAATATACTTTATTTTTAAGAACGGGGAAATTGGGGATCGGTACCTGTTTAGGTTTACTTAAGGGCAGTTTGGTTTATAACTCTCCCGTTACCCAAATGCGTGTGCATTTCCTAAAAATTTGTCCTTAACTCCTTAAAAAAAATTACATGCGCGTCCAACCCTCCAGTGTAGTAAGACACAAAACAAAAACTTAAATTTATGATAATATAATGATACACATAATGTCACTTTAGGATTTTATTATAAGCAATATATTAATAGTTAGTTGGTTTACCTTCTTCCCTGGGATAGTAATAGTAATAATAATAAAATATTAATAACCCCTAAACCTGTGCGAAATTTTCGCACATTCAACTTTCCCCCCCCCCCCNNNTTCCCCCCCCCCCCGACCCCCTTCCCCCCAAAGCAAGATGTTTTGTCTTTTTTGGGATGTTGAAATTAAATAATCAACAAAGTGTATGCACAAAATAACGAGAGTTTATTAATGTGTATTTACAATTTACAATACCTATTTGTATACAATATTTGATGTCAGAATTCAATCATCTCGAATTTTTTGTTTGTCATTTTGGTTAATTGATACAAAACTATTTTTTATATTTAGTGACTCTTGAAAAGGTCACATATAGTTGTCCATGAGTAAATACAACATTTTGCAAGTTCAATCCAGCTATTTGAAGCGTCTGTCCACGAGAATTATTGGCAACAGAAATAATATATAGATTTTTCTTTTAACTTAAATTTTAAACAAACTATGTGCTCTAACGTAAACCGAATATGCTATGTCAGAATTTGGTAAATAATCCTTTCCACTGAAACTTCATTTATCGTTGTAGGCTTTTTATTAGTTGATGGAAAAGGGATGTTGACAACAGAAATAATATATAGGATAGTAATAATTTCAATTTCAATTTCAATTTATTTTATTATATTGCTGATCAACAGTCTTGAGATCTATGACAAAACAGCACTGAAAAGTACACAAGTATTATAAAAGCTCGTATATTAACACAATTAAATAATCGATAGTAGCTAAACAATTATACATACTGATGGAATAATAAAAAAAATAGCCGATAATAATAATAAATAACAAACATGAGAGTAGTCAAAGGATAAGAATTTAAAAAGTGGTAACGATAAGCAAATATTTAAACAGAAAAACTGTAAATCAAAGTATTTGAGGTAGATCTTCTACAGAGTAAATAAATTTTAAGGGAGTTCCTTAAATAATTCTATGTGTTTTGCTTTTCTTTTGTGATAAAAGTCAAATTCAACAAATCTGAAGTTAGCGCTATGTATAGAACGTCCTATAGGGCTCATCTTGTATGAATTATCGAGGAAAAATAATTTAGGATTGCGAGAGGCCCTTCGCGATCGAGGGGAAATTTACAAGAAATTACGCTACCGAATATATTAAACAAAAAGGGCGTCACGATAAAGTCTACGCGAGTAGAGTAATAATTATAAAAACAATAAAAGTAATATTTAGCATTGCATCTTACTACCCATTCGGGTTATATATACGCTTAAGTACTAATGATGCTAATAGGTTAGGAATTGGGAAGGTTGACTATAAAGGAAATGAACCCGCATTTTCGTGGAAAGAGAGTGGGAAACCATTTAGGTGAGACCATCCCCAGTTCACATGAGTGACATTCGAACCTCAATTTCCCCGTCCTCGGCATTCTAGCCCGACGTGAAACTAGCGCGTTAGCTAACTACGCCACCGAAGCGGGTTACTTCCTTGTAGCCAGAAACATACTTTAGGGTCACGTAAAAAGTAAAAAAAAATTACAAAATGTTTTAATTTAAATAATTTACATAAATCAGTTTGGTGTCTGTCGTTTATGACGTAATATATATGATCAAACGAAATATTAGTTGTTAGTGACACCAAGATTTAAATGATTTTCTTTAAGTAAGAATAATTAATATCCAATTTAAACTATCAATTTTTTTAAATTCTAGATAAAATTTTATTTTCGGATTCAAGAAAATATAATTAGACTCATCTCTAGTTTGAGACTTTACCCGCGTGTTCGCCGCTGTGGTTACGATTGTTCACAGACCCGCCCCGGTGGTGTAGTTAGCTAACGCGCTAGTTTAGTGTTGGTCTAGACCTCCAAATAAGGGGTGATAAGAGGTTCGAATCTTGCTCGGGTGAACTGGAGTAGTTTTATTAAATGTTTGTCCATTCTTCCTCCACACCATTTCGGATTCTCTTCCTTATTAAAACCTTCCCAATTCTTAACCCATTAGCGTAATTAGTACTTTAGTGAATAACTCAAACGGGTAGTAAGACGCGGTGCTATATAAATAAATAAACTTAAGACAGAGCCCAGCCCAGCCAATCCAATTGACACAGAAGATACATATTGACACCTATTTTTCACACTAATATCAGTAAATTCTTCCACAATTAAAGCAGAAATAAAAGCAGCACACCTTTAATTTCCTAAAGTTTAATTTTCTTAAATTAAAATAAAATTCTTGTTATTTAAATGGAAGGTAATATGCTTTCATAGGTGTTACAAAATTTTGGGAACCTTCGTTAAAGGTAAATAGCTTAGAATAGAATTTTATAAAATCTGGTCCCTGAATGAACATTTATTATTATTAGCATCACGTCTTACTACCCGTTCGGGTTATACGCACTTACGCTAATGTGTAATCGAAGGGTGATTGTGAGACGAAATGGAGGACCTAAAGTGTAACTTGGAATCCGAACCACGGTGGAGGCCTGGCATTCCCCACATTCACAAGATGTATTGTCAGAGGTGAAGAAAGGGTTTGGTAATCAGATAAATCTTTGCCGGGACCGAGGATTGAACCCCGGCCGCCAGCATAGAAGTCTTGACACCTTACCCCTAGACCGCCAGGTCACCAACATAAATTATTGAAATAAATATTGTGCTATGTGTAAACCGTTAAGAACGTCTACAAACCTTTTATTTTTGAAAAAGTTATTAGTTCCTATATTAAAAAGAAAAATCATGTGCATTTTATATACTTGGTCAAAGGTACTATGGGTCACCAAAACATTTATGTTTTTCCTGTTACACTAAATTGTGATTGATTTGTGGATACAATTTATCCTTAATGATGAACAACCACTTTTGACAAGGAAATGGCTCTTGTTAAGTTTAAGAATTAAGAAAATAATTAAATCTAATTTAATGATACATAACTCAACAATTTAAACAATTTTTTTTACCGTCTCACAGAATGCAAAATAACAGCATGTGGATAAGGCGCTAGTCTCTTAGTAGACTAGACTGCCGATTACAGAGAGCTCAAATTTCGAATCTCGGTCGGTAGTGCCAAGTTTTTTTCAAAAATGGCTTTCCACGCTCCCTCCACGTAAACGTGGGTCCACTTCCTATAAATATAACCTCGCCGATCTCTTAAATCACTTGCGTAATTATTAAATAAGCGTATAAACCAAATGAGTTGTAAGAGGCGGTGTTAAAAAATAAATAGGAAAATATAATAAATCATGTTTGGAGGTAACAAATTAAAAAATAAAGCTTCACTTAAATAAAAATTAAGTATTTCTTTCATAGCCAAATAAACACGGTAAAAATGATATATCCATTGGATCCATAAAACTTTATATATAAAGGGTACAGGGGAAATAAGGGGAAAGTTCATCTCCAACTCAAATTGAGTTAGTGCTTCCATCTGTTAGACGAATATGAGAGACCTTTCTAAAGCCGGTTGGATTATGGTTAAGAGAGTTCTCCGTCGTATTTAAATTAATCTTATAAGAATGTATTTTCTGGGGTTCCTATGTGGTTTGAGATATAAACGTTGTTTTCCCGGAAGTGTATGTAAAGTGACCTTTCCCCCATTTACCCTGTACTCTTCGTATTTTAAAGATGTATAACTAAAAATCTGTGGGTGGTTACATAATTATATATTTATCTTTTTATATACATATTCCTGCATCTGATGGATTATTCTTTGAATTGAAAAATTAAACCTTGATTCGGGTATAAAACCTATTACCTTTGGCTTTGTACGCCATTGCTCTAACCACTGAGCTATCGAGTAATGGTCCCGTGTCCAGGAGTAATTCTTCACCCATATTTTAAGAAATGAACGTGTGGAAATCGTCAGATAAAAGTCTAGTTGAAGGTGCCTGCGTTATCTGATAAATCATGATCTTAATTGATCACACACATGTAGCTGGCTATTTACACTTGTCCATCACAGACTCTGCCTTAAAGAATGAGTTAAGAGTGACCCCACGCAGGTGAATATTCATGGATAGATCAGTGGTTATAGCCTTTGCATACTAAACCAAAAATAATAATAAGCATCGCGTCTTACTACCCGTTCGGGTTATACGCTTTAAGTATTAATTACGCTAATGGATTAGGAATTGAGAAAGTTGAATTAAAGGAAATGAACCCGCGTTTGCGTGGAGGGAGAGTGGAAAACCATTTAGGAAAAACCACCCCCAGTTCACCCGACCGAGATTCGGACCTCGATCTCCCCGTCCTCGGCAGTCGAGCTCAACACGACAAGCGCGTTAGCCAACTACGCCACCGAGTCGGGTCTAAACCAAAAGGTCCAGGGTTAAATTCCCGCGTCCAAGTGTAAATTTTATATTTAAAAAATATGATATTTAGATTCGGCTATAACCGTAATTTTAACAAATATAAAATAGCTCCGTTATTTAATCCATAATGCCATGGATTGTCTGAGCCAGTTCTGTGGAAGTTTTTGTGATCACCCTGTATAAGAGCTCTGCAGTAAGAGGAGTATCCATTCCTCCTTTCCCTTTCTCTCTCCCACCCCCACCCCCCTCCCCGCCATCACCGATGGATCGATTTTTATCGGGACCTCCATCAACTCTTTCTCTCCACAATATGTTCCGATACAACGGGACACCAAGTTATGTGTCAAGGCATCTGTTACCCTCAAGTGGTTGTTTACTGCATTTGACACCATCAGATGGGGAAGGGTATGTAGTAAGTGGCCCTATGAGGCACCGAGTAAAGACGTTCATCAGAAAGAGAAAAAAGAGCCATTCCCATATATGACAAAAAAGATGTGAAGGTGTAAGATAAAATAAACAACCATTTCACAATTTTATATATCTTTCCTCTATTAATAAACTTTATATTTATATTTAGATATATACATAAATGTTAAGCACCACGTCGTATTAACCATTCGGGTTTTGTGCTTATAATAATAATAATAATAATAATAATAATATTTAGCACCACGTCTTACTACCCGTTCGGGTTATACGCTTTTAAATACTAATTACTCTAATGGATTAGGGATTAGGAATTGGAAAGGTTGAATTATAAGTGAACCCGCATTTTCGTGGGGAGAGAGTGGAAAACCATTTATTAAAAACCACCCACAGTTCACCCGACCGAGATTCGAACCTCGATCTCCCCGTCCTTTGCAGTCGAGCTCAACACGACCAACGCGTTAGCCAGCTACGCCACCGAGGCGGGTTTTTGCGCTTGTACTAATTATGATAGTTGGTTAGGGATGAGGAAGAATACATTTAGATAAAGTGTACCCACATTTGCATGAAGAGATAGTGGGAAATCATTTAGGAAGAACTACCTTCAGTAAACAAAGAGAGACCGAACCAATATCTCCCCATCAGTGGTAGTCTAGTTTATTGTGAGATTAGCGCTTTACACCATGTGGCCACACTAGTGGAAGAATCTACACTAATATTATAAAGAGGAAAGATTTGATTTTTTTTTTTCGTTTGTAATGGATAAACTCAAAAACTACTGGACCGATTTTAAAAATTCTTTCACCAATATAAAGTTACATTATCAGCGAGTAACATAGGCTATATTTTATTTTGAAAATTTAATTTATTACTCATAAAAATGTCGATAGTCACTCATATTTTTTGGTAGAATCTATAATGATTCTTCAATATGTGTGTTGAAATTAATAATGCTGGGGGGTAAGGGGGAAGCGTCTTGTATTATATAAAATTCAATTTAAATATATGTGTGTGTATTTTATAAGCTATATGTTACACGTGCCTTATATATCAAACACGCAATCTATGTAATGTGATACATATGTTCTATGTATGAAGACATTATATATATATATATATAATGTCTTCATACATAGAACATATATATATATATATACATTATATATGTGTTCTAAATATAAAAATTGTGTTCTGCATAATATTAAATGTGTGTTTTAAACATGAAATAACTTCTTAACATGACATAGCTTAGGTGTTTTGTAAGAATGTATATTATAGTTTATTTTAATATTATTACCATTTCTTCCACCCACCCCATTGTGTAGTGGTCAGTGCACCTGGTTGTGAAACTAGAGGTCCCGTGTTCGAATCCCGGCCAGAACCTTTTAGGGAAACAATCCCAAAGGTCACCAGGGTTTGGTTATGACTCATCCCAGCTCCACAACATCATAATGACCATCAACACATCACCTCGTTGGGAGTCCAGAGTGTAGAGAACCTCGTATGGTGTGCCCTGGGCAACATTCTGTGCAACTAGAATATACACATTAGGTGATCAAACCTGGATATTAAAGTTCCACCCAGTCAAATGTGTCAAGCGATAAAATAAACTAATTATTATTATTATTATTATTATTATTATTATCACCGCGTCTTACTAGTCGTTCGGGTTGTACGCACTTACGCTAATGTTTAATGGTAGGGTGATTGTGAGATGATAATGGAGGACCTACAGTTTAACGTGGAATCCGAACCACGGCGGAGGCCTGGCATTCCACACATTCACAAGTTGTGATTAATACACGCCTTGTCAGAGGGTGAAGGAAGGGGTTTGGCAATCAGATAAATCTGTGCCGGGACCTAGGATTGAGCTCCGGACCCCCAAACACAGAAGTCTTGACTTCTCACCCCTAGACCGCCAGGTCACTTTTTTTGGTAGAATATTGTAATTTATAGTACCATGGTTCAGTGTTGTATTATATTATAGCAGTTAAATCATGAGATATTCATAGTTGTATGTAAAAATTAATATATTGTTTGCATAGCGTTAACTAGGCAAAATTAATAACCCAATTTGTTCCTAAACGTTAAGGGTTCAGCCTCAATCTTGGGAGCGAGATTATCACGTGGGTACTATTAGCCTACAAATCTCTCATCCTCCATTCAATCTCTTGATGGTGCTCTTCCTTGATAACAAAATTATATATATTACACTACCCTCATCGGTGGACGAATGGTTTAAGGTTAACTTTCACAAATTACTAGGTTTCTGATGAAACGGGAAGATATATACTATTTGAGTGCACAGAGGATGGTTCTTCCCTAATTGGTTTTACACTCTCACTCTCTGCAAATATGGGTACACTTCATCTCAAATTAATACCTTCCTTATCCATAATACATGTACATAGTCAGTGCATTTGCTTTTAGTTCGAACGGTTAGTAAGACATGTCGAAAAAAGTTAAGTTTGTATTTAAATAACGTTAAATACATTGAAAATAGCTTAAAGACGCCAATAACTTAAAAATAAAAAAATAAGAGAGATGTCGAAAATTTTGTTTTTTTCATAAGCACAATTATAGTAAGATACTCCTAGAAAGGATCGTATGGAGAATTTTTTTTTTTTTTTGCCGTCAACATTTGCAGGCACTTAAAATACCACCTTATATATTAAAAGAAAAAATTAGGGAAATTTTTAATTTTGAAAATTAGTGCCAAGAAATGTTGTACCCAGAAATTTTCTAAAGTGTTAATTTATGCCAGTGTTTAACTTAAAAAAAAAATTGTATGTATTTTTAACAATATATATTAATTAGTTCCACTTATCTTATGGTAGTTCTTAGATAAAGATGACTTTCGTTTGTGTATTCAGTTTTTGGACTGGATAATGTTTCGTTGGAAATATTAAATTTGATTTATTGATTTACGTGATTGGTTTGAGATATTTATACTTAGTTTGGTATTGAAGAGGGATGATTTATGAGAACAAACAGGTGGAAACTGGTTGTTTAACGTCCTAAATTTATATAATTTTGATTTATATTAGTCCACAAGGAGTTTTCGAACCCTTATAAACATTCTTGAAACATGAAAATAAGCCTGCTGATATATCTTAAGATAGGGATTTTTTAAAGGACCCCAAAATAATATTATAATATGGCGTCTTTGAAATAGTAGATCATAGTATAACAAAAAAGTTGAAAATGAAAATTTCCGTTTCTAAAATTTAAACGTTAGTTTGTAATTTTGAATTTGTGTTAACCGTTTATAAACAAATTGTTTTTTCAGCATCCAGGACATTACCCATACAATTAATATTTCCAAGGCCATCTTACATTTAGTTATAAGTTTGTGTTTAAAAATTTAAAAAAAATCTCCTTGATGTCAGCCCACAAGTGGGCTATATAGATCATGTGACCATCGTATGTTGGCGAAGTGGCGCCAACATTAGAGGATAGAGGGTGTCATATGATCATCACAGCCAACCCTTTGGGCCGTTATTCTCAATTTTAAAGTCCGGACCCACTACTTCTGTGATTAATATTAATTCTATCATCTGTGCGTAGGTTATAATTATTGTTTGCTGTTTTATTGAAATTATTCTTGATTTTTTGAGATATTTATTGGATTTGAATATGACATTGAACTTTGTGAAATAATTGTATATTCAAGAACAACATTATTATGATTAGATTTCTTCTGCCTATGGCTGGGTTGGTTAATTAGAATTTTACTCCATCTTCCTCTATCCTTTCAACACTATTCCTCCTTTAATTGGTTCCATTTTTCTCCTCTCACTTGTACACTTTCTGTTATGTGTTCCTCCCATCTATTTCCTGGACTGTCTTGGTTTCCTTTGCATACATTTTTAATCTCCATCACTCTCTTTGGTATTCTCTCCTTTCCCATCCTCATTACATGACCACACCATCTCAGCCTTGCTTCCTCTACTATCTCATGTACTCCAACATCCTCATTACATGCCCATACCATCTCAGTCTTGCTTCCTCTACTATCTCATGTACTCCAACATCCTCATTACATGTCCATACCATCTCAGTCTTGCTTCCTCTACTATCTCATGTACTCCAACATCCTCATTACATGTCCATACCATCTCAGTCTTGCTTCCTCTACTATCTCATGTACTCCAACATCCTCATTACATGTCCATACCATCTCAGTCTTGCTTCCTCTACTATCTCATGTACTCCAACATCCTCATTACATGTCCATACCATCTCAGTCTTGCTTCCTCTACTATCTCATGTACTCCAACATCCTCATTACATGTCCATACCATCTCAGTCTTGCTTCCTCTACTATCTCATGTACTCCAACATCCTCATTACATGTCCATACCATCTCAGTCTTGCTTCCTCTACTATCTCATGTACTCCAACATCCTCATTACATGTCCATACCATCTCAGTCTTGCTTCCTCTACTATCTCATGTACTCCAACATCCTCATTACATGTCCATACCATCTCAGTCTTGCTTCCTCTACTATCTCATGTACTCCAACATCCTCATTACATGTCCATACCATCTCAGTCTTGCTTCCTCTACTATCTCATGTACTCCAACATCCTCATTACATGTCCATACCATCTCAGTCTTGCTTCCTCTACTATCTCATGTACTCCAACATCCTCATTACATGTCCATACCATCTCAGTCTTGCTTCCTCTACTATCTCATGTACTCCAACATCCTCATTACATGTCCATACCATCTCAGTCTTGCTTCCTCTACTATCTCATGTACTCCAACATCCTCATTACATGTCCATACCATCTCAGTCTTGCTTCCTCTACTATCTCATGTACTCCAACATCCTCATTACATGTCCATACCATCTCAGTCTTGCTTCCTCTACTATCTCATGTACTCCAACATCCTCATTACATGTCCATACCATCTCAGTCTTGCTTCCTCTACTATCTCATGTACTCCAACATCCTCATTACATGTCCATACCATCTCAGTCTTGCTTCCTCTACTATCTCATGTACTCCAACATCCTCATTACATGTCCATACCATCTCAGTCTTGCTTCCTCTACTATCTCATGTACTCCAACATCCTCATTACATGTCCATACCATCTCAGTCTTGCTTCCTCTACTATCTCATGTACTCCAACATCCTCATTACATGTCCATACCATCTCAGTCTTGCTTCCTCTACTATCTCATGTACTCCAACATCCTCATTACATGTCCATACCATCTCAGTCTTGCTTCCTCTACTATCTCATGTACTCCAACATCCTCATTACATGTCCATACCATCTCAGTCTTGCTTCCTCTACTATCTCATGTACTCCAACATCCTCATTACATGTCCATACCATCTCAGTCTTGCTTCCTCTACTATCTCATGTACCCCAACATCCTCATTACATGTCCATACCATCTCAGTCTTGCTTCCTCTACTATCTCATGTACGCCAGCATCCCCATTACTGTAAACACCCTACCCTACACCCTATCCTAGAGTGGACTGTCACCAGAGTCTAATGAGATTAAATTTATAATGTGTGGGACGTCGTCCAAAGTGTGTACCTTACTCAGTGATTTCCGGTAGACACAATCACTGACCATGGGACCACTAGGTATCATAGGACCTAAAGAAAAGGGAGGTAGCACAGGTACACCTAACCGGAGATTGATAGTAAAAAATAAATAGTCAGACCTTCTGTGAGATTTTAATTGTTTAGTGGATTATGCCAGGGTTATCAATAGATTGTACAATGGCTACCAAACATTTTCCATTAAAGGCCTTAAGTTTAAAGATGGGACATAAACACTGTAACGTGATAGTCCCCCGCTAGCAATTTCACTCAAAACACCTTCTACATGATATATTATCACTATAAGTCCAAGAGCTAATACATTCTAATAATGTGTGGCAGATGTAAACTCACGGTGAAGTCGTGTTGCTGGAAACGTCCAAACTTGAGGAATGTGCCCCAGCTGACTGTTGAGCACTTCTTGGATGAAGTTCTACACCCGAACATCTTACACGCTTGCCAGACTTAACTGTAATGACGGGTCGCTTAGCTATGTTGTCGTCAGCGGCAGTCGTCTAACGCTAGTTGGCGTTATGTTCACCTTCTAGAAAACCACCTCTTCCTCCCTTGTTGATATCCCTATCCTAATACGTCAGTCCATCTTGTATAAAACGGCCCCACCTCGCTTCATATTTTGTATTCTATTGTAACGATTCATCGGAGGAACATCCTAAAAGTTAACCGGGGACCAGTGAACTAACAAGGGGATGATCATGATGTCTGAGGCGTCAGTCTCTCCTCCTCACCGCAGATGAAGTAGAGTCTATGACTATGATAATTTAAATCTAGTAATTTTTGAAAAAGACACTGAGACATAGTTTTGTATGTCAGAGTTCTGTCTTGTTCTGTATGTCCATAATACATTGTTTTGTATGTAAGGGCTTATGTTCAATTTTTCTATGTCCATAGGATATAGTTTTGAATGTGAGAGTTTCTGATCTGTTTTCCTATGTCCATAAGACATCGTCTTAAATACCTGAGGAATAAACATATGCCCTATATTGTATGGCCATGTTCAGACTAGGCTAACCTTTTAGATCGAGAAATTATGGAAATCAAATAATCTATAGCTTTGTTCCGTGACCTAGTTGGGTCTTTGACTGATCCCAGCCTCTAATATTTATATTATTGTACCTTTGTACGGTGATAAACTCGTGGGTATGCTACTAGTCCAGAGTAGTGGCCCACGTAGTAGTATTTATTTTGTCCGGCCCCCTTCTGGTTCCGCTTGAATTGGTTAATGTTTAACATATAGCTATTGTTTATGGTCTCTGTCCAGACTTGTGTTAAAAGTTAAATATATTGTTGAATGACCTGGCAGTACTAACGAGGCCTTAGTATCTATACAGCCTAGACTCCTGGTAGCTCGTCTTTAACTATTTGTAAATGTATAGTTCCTGTACTGGGAATTTAACCTTTGTATCTCGTAACTCTATATGGAGTTATCTCAAGCTAGCTAACCCATTTAACTACCAACGTTTAAACTATTTAAACTAGAACTTTCTGGATTTAGGTATTGCTAACAATTATTCTTTTATATGCTTATTAGGTTAAAGTCTAGTTGCCGCTAGGCTGGGTGCTATGTATTGTTACTTAACATTAAATCAATAATTGCTTCCAATTTAAATTGCCGTTGTGTTAAGGCAGACGCACCTTCGTTGTAGAAAGTGTTAACGAGTTACAAATTTTCTAAGTTAGACACTACCACTACTTGTCATGGTTGTAGGTCAAATCTAGGTGCTTCACTCCTAACGTTCCTAATTGGGACAGATATGTACAAAATAACCCAAATAATTTCCATCGATAAGCAAAGGAATGTTTTGTTTATGATCTCGTCTAACCATTTGTAACTCTTTCAGCTTGTATGAATTTAAATAAACTGAATTGTTAAACTTGTTTAACTATCTCTCCTGTTTTTCATACCTCCCATCCCTCTTATTATATATCTACAGTAACCCCATGGCTTCTTTGGTGCTGACTGACAGCAAAAAGCTTTGAAATGTTACCAGACCAAATTATGTATTCCTACGCCGAACCATATGATCTACAAAAACATGTGTTTAGCAGCTGTCACTTCTGATGGTCAACATTTAGGTATATAGCTAAATGTTGACTGTCAGAAGTCAGCTGTGAGCTGTCCGTCAGCACCAAAGAAGCCATGGGGCTACTGTATGTCACTGTACCACTTCTTCTATCAGTAAGGTGAAGCAGCGATACAATACAACAATATGAACAGTGCACAAGATGAGAGATACCCTCTTAAAATTTAACAATGGTTCAAATACGTTTTTTATAGACCATGATCTTGACAACAAATAGCATAGTTTATGTGAGAATAATAATATAAACTGGTTAATTAAATAAAATTTAAAAGTAATATTTGGTTATAAAGAGCTATGTCTAAGTTCTTTCGAAAGCAAGATATGAGCTATTTTGATACATTCCTTTAGAATCTCCAAGATGAATCCAAAAGTGACGTTTATAAAATTAAACAGAAATTTTCTTTTTCCTTTTATCAAAAGTATATCAAGTATGGGATAGTTAGAGCTTTGGATTTAAGATATTTTCAATAAAAAATAAATGTCCACTGAGATAAGTATTTTAGTTATACTCTAATGTGGGGCTGTCTTTCCTCCACAAAGTTTGATGAATATGAAAATATAAATCTTCGTTTTGATTCCGCTTCGCTTAGATGGTTGAGCATAGTAAACAAAAATATGCTTACCGAAACTGTTTATTCTGTTGTTGATACCTTGGTAGTTTCACCAAAAAAAACCCACTTACTACGTTTCTTAACCTGTTTTCCTTCAAATGGCTGTCTCTCTATTCCTAAACTCAAGAAAATACCGGGAATTATGTGTCTTTTCACTTCCACCATTCTTAAACAGATTTTTTTTATCGGGGATCCACGCATCGCCTTCTGGTATTTTCTTCCAGGATCCAGATAGTCATAGACACAATATTTGCAAGCCAACTTATTTATTTTATAATTGCCAAAAAAAAAGTTATTTAATTATCAAAAACATACATATTTTTTTCAACCATATTAACTAACCTACCTATGCATTTTCATTTATAAAGCCTTAAAGTTTCTTTTAAACGTCTCAAATATATCAAATCATATTACAATATTTATATATAAATTTATATAACGAGATAAATCATAAATAAACAGAAATTAATGTCAACAAAACTTACAAAACTTGATGCCTATTAGATAGTCGTGGTTTCATTCATGTTATAAGGTCTCAGCCCTAATTTCTCCACTATATTATGAACTACCTGTACTCCTACTCTTTCCTGGATAACTCCATTTTTAATCTTGTTTCTCCTCGTGATAGTTAACATGCTCTCACAAATTTCATTCCCATGTTCTCCACTTTCTCAGTCTCTTTTTATATTCATTGCCCAAGTTTCTGCTGAATTTGTGATCATGGGTACAAAATACGCCCAATAGAACCCTTTATTACATTTCAAGGGCACTTCTCTTCTCCATAGCAGGTCTCTTACGCACCTATAGAACAACTCTTCCTGTTGTCCTCTTCTCATTAGGATCTTCTTTACTTCCTACTTTTACCTCAAGAAATTTGACGTTCTGTATCCTTCTCAGCTATAGATATACCATACAAATTTTACCTGGTTTTTGTGGTTCTTTAGAATTTATCTCATTACTATTTATTGGATTTTGGATATTTTTTTAGACTTGGTATGGTTCTTGAATATACGATAATGATTTTAATTAGTTTAATTGGAAATTTTTAGAATTGGTTAAGTTTCCTTATGGTTAATTTTATATTTAAAAAAAGAAGCTTATTCATACATCTCCCCCCCCC
>CABFVX010001328.1:85977-99260 GCA_902151425.1 Timema shepardi | reverse complement strand
GTAATCTTGGTGATTGATGGAGGGTAGGGGTAGTGTAATCTTGGTGATTGATGGAGGGTAGGGGTAGTGTAATCTTGGTGATTGATGGAGGGTAGGGGTAGTGTAATCTTGGTGATTGATGGAGGGTAGGGGGAGTGTAATCTTGGTGATTGATGGAGGGTAGGGGTAGAGTAATCTTGGTGATTGATGGAGGGTAGGGGGAGTGTAATCTTAATGATTGATGGAGGGTAGGGGGAGTGTAATCTTGGTGATTGATGGAGGGTAGGGGTAGTGTAATCTTGGGAATGGAAGTAGGGATGGACATAAATCGGTTATATATTTTTTCTGAAAATCATTGCGCCAAGGGAATAGGTAAGTTATTGTTATTAGCATCGCGTCTTACTACCCGTTCGGGTCGTACGCACTTACGCTAATGTGTAATGGTAGGGTGATTGTGAGATGAAATGGAGGACCTACAGTTTAACGTGGAATCCGAACCACGGTGGAGGCCTGGCATTCCCCACATTCACAAGTTGTGATTAATACACGTCTTGTCAGAGGTGAAGGAAGCGTTTGTCAATCAGATAGATCTGTGCCGGGACTAGGGATTGAACCCCGAACCCCAGCACAGAAATCCGACACCTTACCCCTAGGCCACCTGGTACGTTATTCATTAAGGCTTCTATTATATAGGCCTATGTGTAACCACACGGCCTAAGTTAGGAGTGTTTGTTCAATTTTGTTGCGTTGTGTATTGTGAATGACAAAACGAGTATTGCAAGGTGTTTTGATTAGTTAGTAAGCAAATAGAACATAAGCTTTGACAGCAAAACAGTGCGTCAGCATTCCTTGTGGTAAATCAGGCCAGAAGGCAGGATATAAAGTTATGGAAGTGGTGGATAGAATCTAGCAGGGCTGACTAATCTCCATTGAGTCTTGTGAGGGGGGGGAGGGTCACTCTGCTCGTTTTAGGACTACACGGGCTGGGACGCTGGAACACCAGTAACTGTATTGGAGGGCTACCATTATAGCCCAGAGGAGTGGGGTTCATCAACCATGTAGGACCACCTACATTTCCAGCACCCCATTGGTTAATCATTAATTGCTTACTGCGTTTTTTCACGAGCTTCTAAAGAATATTTTAAATTCTTTCATAGCTTTTAATATTTCTTATCAACATCACATTTTTTTTATAAAAATAGTAGTACATTACATTATTTTATTTATTTATTTACACTATTTATCCCGATTCCTAGCATGTAGCTCTGGACCTAGATTTAAATCTTGAATTAAAATTACATCTTTTAGCTAGGTTATTTTTTTAAAAATGTAATGACATAGTAGTGCAGATTAAAACCACAAAAACCCAAGCCAAACGTCAATTAGGAACTCAAACAACCATATCTCCTCTCATCCCCCCCCCAACCTCAGCCACAGCACAACCTGACAACCTTAGGCCCATACAAGAAAGTATAGGGGAGGTGACATGTATTTATGTAAATATATATATATTTATATATATATATATATATATATATATAGCTACGTGTTTTACTATATGTTTAAGTACACCTAAGTAATTATTCCATTATTTATTTAGGTATGAGGAAGGTTGAATTTAGATAAAGTGTACCCAAATTTGAGTGGAGGGAGAAAGGAAAACCTTTTCGGTAAGACCACCCTTAGTACACCCAACCGAGATTCGATCTCCCCGTCATCGGCGGTCTAATTTACCGCGAAAGTAACGTGTTAAACCATGCAACCTAAATATAAAGAGTTTAGGTTTAACAAACACAGAAGATTTTGTGTGAAGTCACTGTCATTTGGGAATCCTCCAATCATGAAATAGTTTATAGAACATCCAATCACTTAGAAGAGGATGTGTGGTTAATTGTTATTTGTTCATAATTCTCCTCCAACTTCGGTTTAGAAGCACCAGTAATAATAGTTACTCATCGCATGAGTCAATTAAAAAAAATACCAGTTTGTTGGTTATGAATTGTAGAGAAACGTTGTCCCAGTGTGTAAATATCATATTTCAGGGGGTACTTCACGATTCAGTTATCACAATGGAGCTCTCCCGTGACAAACACTTGTTAAAGGTTTCTAATATCTGTAGACGTATAATGGACGAGAACTGCTACACAAGATTCCATTGCTGCTGAGGGAACTACATTGCTACTATTGGGTAAGAGCGTTGTCGTTCTATCGTTTTCACGTGGTCAATCTCCTTTCAAATATAAGAGAAGTATGGCAACGCTGGATAGTCGAGGTTGCCAGTAGCTCCTTCTTACCCCGGAACACCACCTCCAGACATAACAGAGAGCGAGGAGATCTGGCAACAGTTAACCGAGAGAGAGAGAACTCTTCTCCATAAACTCTGCAGCTCCCTCAGCAACGATATTGGTTGAAGTGCAAACGTCGGCATCGGAATCGTTTCCGAGGGTGTAGGGTTGCGTCAAGCGAAGGGGGTGCCCGCCTTTCTAGAAATATACGATGACTGTTTTGAGCACCTACCGTAAACATAGACGGTACATCACTTTTGGGTGAAAATAATACATACTTTAAATGTGCTTGTTGTGCCTTTCATAACCTTTCCAGGTAGCAGCGGCCAAAATTCTGCTCCCCGGAAGAAAAAAAATGTCACTGCTAGGCCACTTGTATATTCCTGTAATGGCACAACAAAAGAAGTTACGGGTGTCAAGGAGTTATAGTTATGGTTGTTTTGGAAGCTTTTTTAATATCTTTTATCAATTTAAAGCAGACATATTTAACGTCCACTTTCTGAACTGAATGATTATATAAGTACACGTCAAATTTTAGGCGTGAGAGCAAAAGGGCCTACCAATTTTGCCACTAAAGATATTTTCACTTACATTCCAGGGTTATTTTACATGCCACAACCGACAGGGGACCGACGGATTTATTTCGCCACTGAAGGTAGTTGCGCAAAAGATTTTTTTTATTATCGCTAGAAAAAAATACGTCGACCGTAGCCGAGTTAAACCATGAACACTGGGTCCTAAAGTCAGCACTTTATCCCAATACCATTATGGCCAACTATTTTGTAGTAGTTTCTATATTCATATTAAATTAATAAGGATAAATGTAAATATATTAGAAAGGAACGTACTTTGTGACAAATATGGTTGTTAAAAAAAGTTAAAATACTTGGATGTTAAAAGACATAATTATTAAAGATTGACAAAGGAAATGTTTAGAAAAATCATAAGATGAAGAAGGCTTCATCCTATGATTTTTCTAAACATTTTCTGGGCCAATTTTTCATAATAATATCTTTTAACATCCAAGTATTTTAACTTTTTTTCTAATAACCTTAATTGTCACAAAGTACGTTCCTTTCTAATATATTTTGTAGTAGCTATTGTTTTTTGGTTGTATAGCACATGTGACCTGTTATGTAGGCTTACGTAATCAAATCAGTAAGACGACTGATGCTAATGTACGAAATAAAAATTAGAGGAGAAAAAAAACACAGTTCACCCTGGAGAGTTTTCTCGTTTATCAATTAATAAGACCTCCCCACTTTTTTTCTGGCCAGTTTACACACACATTATAATATATGGTCCTTTCTAAAACTATCCTTTTCTTATTCAATGGACTTTTTTAATTCTACATCCTGACAGGACGAGTCCTACGGGTCATTTTCGTCACCAAGCCGAGTAGCCAAAGTTGTAGATGATTTATAGTGTTTTTTTTTAAATCTAAAAAAAATTATTTCAAGATTAAAAAAATAATAACTTATGACAGTATAGGACTATTTTTTTTGTAGAGCTATTTAAATATGGTTTTTGGTTTCAATGTTTTTTATTATCCTAAAACCTCGCTGATTAAAATGTAAATACCTTAACATGGAAAATTCTCTCATGACGTCACGGATAAGCAAACATCCTTGTTCCCGCTTGTTGCGCGCTTTATAGGAGACTAGGCTGACTGATGACGGGGATATCGAAGTTTGAACCTCTGTCGGGTGTAATTAGGGTGGTTTTTTCTAAAATGGTTTTCCCACTATCCCTCCACGCAGATTCGGGTACTAAATATAAGCTCCCTAATCCTCTAAAACATTATTATTATTATTAGCACCGTGTCTTACTACCCGTTCGGGTTATACGCACTTACGCTAATGTTGTAATGGTAGGGTGATTGTGAGATGAAATGGAGGACCTACAGTTTAACGTGGAATCCGAACCACGGTGGGGGCCTGGCATTCCCCATATTCACAAGATGTCTTGTCAGCCCCTTAAACAATCAGCGTAATTAGTACGTAAGCGTTTAAACCGAACGGGTAGTAAGACGCGGTCCTATAAAAGAATCCAATTGGCCACATTATTTTACGCGTGAACTATCCGAATGTTTTCCTGAATTTTTAAACGTTCCCACGAGCCTTATTTTATGGAGGTTCCCCGGAACCTATGTAGTCATAGCTCCTGGCTACATGTATAAACGTCCCGTGTTCGATCTCCGGCGCTCCATAAACTTGTATGTCCGTCTGGAGAAAACAGCGAGGAGGTGCTAGAATAAATTGTCAACGGTGCCGGTGTAGAAAAATAAGATTAATGGTCGTAGGGTCTATTTGGCTGACCACCTGACACCCTCTATCCACCGATATTGGCCCTATATTCGCCAACAAGTATCGGCCACTCGGTCGGTATAGCTCGATCACGCAGTGACGCCATTATTGTCTGTCTGCCACGAACATTGCGTAATATCTACCGTACGTGGAGGGCTGAAATTTTAAAATTAATAATCCCTGAGATCAAACATGTGCACCTCAAAGCTAATATTTTAAATTTAAAGTTTTTTTTTTTGAAAATTTACTAAAAACTTGGTCATAATAAATAAAATAGATTTTCTTTTTAAATTCCTGTCGTTTAAAAACAAATAAAAGCGTCGCCAACGGGCAACACTTTATACTTTTACCAATAGCTTATAAATAATTAAGGACTACACTTTATTTTAATTTGTGCAATAAAATGCTTGTTGTCAAATGACCTTAATTTCGGAAATATAACTTTTATCCGGCATAGAATGTATAATATTCCATGGTTCACATTACCAAGTGCCTCCATGAATTAGTTTGATGTACCCATTTATAAAGGCTGCATAAATTATACTGTAATTTAGTTTCCCCTTTCACCGTTTGTTTGCTACAACGTGCCGGGAATAAACCAAGGTCCGCCTTATGACACAATAATTTGTACGCTTCGTGTCCGCAAACTCCACTCTAGGTCTGACTATTCATATTTAACTAATTCTGATAAGCTCTCATAACTCACATTTAATTAGTTTGATAAGATTTCACTTGTCATGTTTAATTAGTTGGATAATCTTTCAAAACTCCGGCCATTCGTCTCTTATCTTGTGAGCAATTAATTAGTCTTACAATTTTAGGGCCATTATATTTACAAAATTAAAAACTAGGGGACGTACAAAACCGTGAAGTTACAAATAACTTTGAAACGAGCTACGATGGCAATTTTAAACTAAAAATATAGTGATATCTAATTGAATACTAATTACAAAACAAACTATTACACTGACACATTACGTTTGAAAATATAAATAGTTCAAATGCATAACAAAAAGTTATAAAAAAAAAGTAATTTAAAATCAGTGCAATATTGAATGAGTGTAGTGAGGCTCTGTTTTAACTTGACCATTTGGCATTTCATCCGTCTATCCGTATGTGAAATTGGTCGGCCTGTGTTAACTAAATTTGGTAAAATATATATTTATATATATATATATATTTATATATATATATATTTATATATATATTTGGCACCGTATCGTACCAATTCGGTTTATACGCCTATGTACTAATAATTATCTTAATGGTTTTAGGGATTAGGAAGGTTATATTTAGAGGAAATTTATCCGCATTTGCGTGAAGGGATAGTGGAAAACCATATGTGGGGGAAAGGAACCAATCTCAGTTCACTTGACGGAAATTTGAACCTTGATCCTCATGTCATTGTGAATCTAATCCACGACAGAGTATCGTCTTAGACCATGTAGTCGCCGAAACTGATGGTCAGGATACTAGTGTAACATAGGCCAAGCGATGTATGTAGACCTAAATTTATTTTTCAATCCTGCTATCAATTTAAATTTGGCGGATCACTTAAAATATTTTTCGTTTAATAGACCGACACTTTCCTTCATGGTTTTCCACTCTCCCTCCACGAAAATGCGTGTTCACTTCCTCTAATTCAACCTTCCAAATTCCTAATATATCAGCGTAATTAGTACTTAAAGCGTATAACCCGAACGGGTAGTAAGACGTGGTGCTAATATTATTATAATAGACCGACTCAAGTAATTTGAATATATACCTATGTGCAACGATTAATAGTATGTGTATATATTTTTAAAAATTTTGACATACATCGCAGGAGTGATATCTTAAACCGCGTACACAGTGATTACTTTCTATTAATATGAAGTACAGGGTGGCCCACGGAAAAGTAGCCCGCCTCCTATATCCAGCAGGCACCTCACTCTGAATTGGAGAAGGTATTAATAATAATAATAATAATAATAATAATAATAATAATAATATTTAGCACCGCGTCTGACTACCCGTTCGGGTTATAAGCTTTAAGTACTAATTACGCTAATGGAATAGGAATTGGGAAGGTTGAATTATAGGAAGTTAACCCGCATTTGCGTGGAGGGAGAGTGTAAAACCATTTAGTAAAAACCACCCCAGCTCACCCGACCGAGATTCAAACCTCGATCTCCCCGTCCTCAGCAGTCGAGCTCAACACGACTAGCGCGTTAGCCAACTACGCCACTGAGGCGGGTATTGGAGAAGGAAAATCCCCTTCCACTCATATTGTGAAATGACTATTGAGCAAGTGAACTGCTTGTCTAAAGCTTTATTGACTAATTCTTCATGTCACAATATGGATGGAGGGGGATTGACCTCCTCCAATTCAGAGTGAGGCAACTGCTGTCATGTAGGAGGTGGGTTACTTTTCCGTGGGTCATCCTGTACTATTGAAAATAGTTTTCGGTCTAACTTGATTACCTAGGGGAAATATTACCTCCAAATCCAAGAAGAAATTTCAGAATATATTTCAACTTTAAATACGAATATAAATCTTATGACTGTAGTAACGAAAATAACATGGAAGGAGCGAGGTCTACTGTTTACAGAACAACAGGTATCGGCCCCTCATTCGGTATAGCTCGATCACGTGGTGACGCCATGTTTGTCTGTCTGTCACGAACAATCTGTAATAGTTTTTTTTAAAGCATCTAGATAAATATTTTATGGAATTAATTACCGTAAAATCACTCGTACTAATGACTTGTTTATTGACACAGGCTTTGGTGGTAGCATGCTCTGAGCTACCTTCACCTCAAACTTTTGGCCTAATCAGTGATTCAATGCAACCCGATAATTTTAGATAAACCAACATACATTGGTCGCTTATTTTTGTTTATTTACAAACGTTTTATAAGATGAGATATGTTGTCTCTCCCTCCCAGAAAATGCTGGTACACTTCCTCTAAATTATACCTTTCCTTCCTCCTAGGTCTACCAAAAAAAATATTTGGGTAGCCCAGACGGATATTAAGGGGCAGTGCACAGATAAAAATCACGATGTTGAAGTTTGAAAGATGACTACTTGTAAAATTTCCACCATATATATATATATATATATATTTATTGGTAGGTTTCGATGGAAAATGTCAATCTTTACGTGACGTCGTATTACCCTGAAACGTACAAGGGATGTCTATTAATCTCAGCGTAAAGGTCGAGGGCAAGGTCCGTTTATGACGAGGTAAATGCCTCTACAACCAACACATGAGCAACCCTCTTTTATATGGCCTGTTCGCTATTAGAAGAACAGTTTAGAGAAGTGGTGCCCAACTGTTATACGTGTAATTTTCCCCAGTGGTACGCCATGAGAACTCAAACAAAACAAGGGTGGCCTATGTGTATGTTTATTTGGGTAATTTTAGGTGTTTTAATTGGTTGTTTAAAGAGAGTTGTTAGTACGTTACAATATCTTTAATAAGATTTTCTGATTAGAAGTAGTAGTAATTTTGATTTCACAGGTGTGTGTTAATTTCAACTTTTATCAATGCGAAAAATTATATTCAGTTGCACTATGGCGTAAAATTAAGTGAACTTGCAAGTCTTGGTGCAATAACGATATAAGGAGGCCTTGTAAAATATTATATTTATTTCTCTTCTCGCCACCAGTTTCATGGAGGCCATGACATGCAACTTTTGTGGAAGAAAACCAAAATAATTTATTATTATTAATAAATACATTTCAATATTATCAAACTAATGAGCTTGGCGATCCATTGAAAGGTTACGCTGTTCATTCAGACAGTGATACAATTATATTGATTTTGTTTTGGTAATTATATTATTAGTAGAATAAAATCGAAATTTAATTGTAAGATTTTCACACAGTAAAAGGCACATATGTCATTATCCAAAATTATTTTTAGTCAAAAATAAGTTGTGCTATATTAGAAGGAGCATATGGTTTAAGTCTAGCCTTTTACATATTTATTGTGTTTTTTAAAGGAAGATTTATATATTTTTTTAATCATAGGGAAGAAAATAAATTAAATATGGATGGTAACGTAGCTAATATTTATATTAATAGTCCACAATTCCCATATGGTATCAACAGTTCTTGGATATCTGTCATAGACATGACGGCATTTAACTAGTTATTCTTTCTCTTTGTTCAAATGCCACAATGGCCATGGTAGATATTCAAGAATTCGTCATCATCATCATCATCATCATCATCATCAACTGTATCTAAATTGTGGCCGGGTCAGTTTAGTAAAATGGCTCCATCTTCCTCTATCCTTCCACCACCCTTCCTTATTTAATTTATTCCCTTCCTCTCCTCTCGCTTGCATAGTTTCTATTATCCGCTCCTCCCATCTCTTTCTTAGCCTCTCTTGTGGTCCTTTCCATGCATACTTCATCCTAATCATTTTCTTTGATTTTATCTCCTTTCATCCTCATTACATGCCCATACCATCTCAGCCATGCTTCCTCCTCTACCATCTCATGTACTCCAAAATCCTTACTACATGCTCAAACCATCTGTCTTGCTTCCTCTACTATCTCACACACTCCATCATCCTCATTACATGACCATACCATCTCAGCCATGCTTCCTCCTCTACCATCTCATGTACTCCAAAATCCTTATTACATGCTCAAACCATCTGTCTTGCTTCCTCTACTATCTCACATAATCCTTGTAACCCCCCTCCCCCATTCTTGCCACTATAACTTAATTCCTAATCTTGTTTCTCCTCGTGACAGCTAACATGCTCCTTACAAACTTCATTCCCATGTCCTCCACTTTCCTTGTCTCTTACATTCAATGTCCATATTTCTGCCACATATGTGACAATGGGTATAAAATATTGCCTTACAAAACTTCATTACATTTCAAGGGCACTTATCTTCTCCATAGTAGTTCTCTTACACAACTAGAGAACAACTCTCCCTGCTGTCCTCTTATATTATAACCTCTCTCTTTTCAAGTACTGTCGAAAAAATACGGATCTTAGTGGCGTTTTCTTCCAAATAAAATTTGGTTTAAGCATGAAATTTCAGAAGATATAGTATCTTGCTAAGCTATGATAGGGTTGTGGTAAGAAGCACACTCGCTAAGATTTGAGAAGGCAGGCTTAATATTAGGTTCTAAAACTATCAATTTCTACAAAATGTACCAAGTGCAATGTACCGAAAGTAATTTAAACTAATTCAGGTTTTCTTTAGTACCGTGTCATACATACTACGCGTTCAGGCTATAAGCTATTATGGTACTAATTAAAATAATTGTTTTTGGTACTGGGAAGGATATTCGTATGTATGAGGTGTACTCACATTTGCGTGAAGGGAGGGATAAAAAAATTGGAACACCTGACCCAAGACTCGAACCTCGATCTCCCCGTCATCGGTGGTCTAGTCTAACACGAGAGTATAGCGTGTTAAGCCAATTCAGGTCTAGAATTAATTCTAATATTTTTAAGACAACGTATATTGGAGGAGAGAAGATAATTAAAAACGTTCATAAAACCAATAAAAAAACACACCAGTAAGCCCTTGCGAAACTTTCGCACATTCAACCTTACACACTCCCTCCCACCCCCCACCCCTAAAAAATTAATGGTTTAATTATTGGTTGGGTTTAACGTGGAATCCGAACCACGGTGGAGGCCTGGCATTCCTCACATTCACAAGGTGTCTTGGTCAGAGGTGAAGGAAGGGTTTGGTAATCAGATAAATCTGTGCCGGGACCGGGGATTATCTAAGTATTTAGTTTTACATAAAACAACCAGAGCTGATATTTAGGTAAATAGTTAAAAATTAATAGCATGAAGATAAAATATTATGACACAGTTATGTAGTTATCATACAGGTAGTGCTAATTAGGGGAAATTATAATTGATCAAATTAATCATCATGCATAGTAACACTGAGTGGTAACCCAAATTGTGGATATAAAATATTGTTCCCTAACATTGCCCCACATATATCCATGGCGGACACAAATTAGTAAAATATCACAGTTTATATAGAACATTATTATTATACATAACACTTAATCCAATCAGATCAAAGGGTTTGTTATATTAAATGGTCTTATGCCACGTAGTTTACACCCTGCTTGACCAGTCAATTATTTCATTCTAGTCCCATTAGAACTGGTAAAATTTGTAAACCTTACGAAAAGTGAAACAACTTTGAGAGTTATAACCGACAGTAGGCCTATATCTTATAGTAATTAAATAACATTAAAAGGTCTACCTTACCTCCGCCACTAAATATCAGCACCAAATCCTCCCAACGGAGACAGAGGCACTTCTCGGCACAAGCGTCCAAGTCCAACACAAACTTAAGAAACCGTACCGCTGGCCAGCCGACACAAAACTAGTGTCATTTGCCAAACCAACAGCTCACCGATCACGTTATGACGTAGGTCACAGATTATTCATAACGCCGTTGGATTTTCTATAGTGCTCTAGCGGATGAAGTGGGCAATGTTGACATCCGAGCATCACTGGAAATATCAGACTATTGTGGGCAGGCTAACACTATAAGTAAATCCACCTTTAGCGGGCCAGGCTAAATATCTGCAGAGTGTTCCATGTGACGAGAAATGTTACAGTATATGTATGTATATATGTATGTATGTATGTATGTATGTGTATATATTATTATTATTATTATTATTAGCACCGCGTCTTACTAACCGTTCGGGTTATACGCACTTACGCTAATGTGTAATGGTAGGGTGATTGTGAGATGAAATGGAGGACCTACAGTTTAACGTGGAATCCGAACCACGGTGGAGGCCTGGCATTCCTCACATTCACAAGATGTCTTGTCAGAGGTGAAGGAAGGGTTTGGTAATCAGATAAATCTTTGCCGCGACCGAGGATTGAACCCCGGCCACCCGCACAGAAGTCTGACACCTTACCCCTAGACCGCCAGGTCACCTATGTGTATGTATGTTTTTATTTTTATTTTATAAAAATAAATACGACATTGTGATACCGCCTTAAGACGAGCCTTGGTGGGCATGTAGCGCCAACATAACCCTCCCCGGTGGTCAACCGATGGACTGATTGATTGATGGGTGTTGGTAGGCCGTTATCCGTTCCATCATCAACGTCAGTCGCTACTCACTGCCTCACTCACTCGCTATGCAAATGTTGACATTTCAACAGTAACCTAGTCCATCTTAGTCAATGGTTCGATGATAAATGAAAAGTTGACGTAGCCTTGATGAAAAATTCAAAAAGGTTGATGAAACGCAATGACAAATTGTTTCCATTTATTATTTCTTCCCCCTTTTTTAAAAAAAATTTCAAACATTTCATTTCAAAAGCTTATTTAAATTTTTCACCACGTACTACTACCCATCAAATTTATAATCGTTTAATCATACTAACAGTGTAGTGATAAGGAAGACATAATTTAGATTAAATGTAGCCACAATTGTCGTAAGAATAGAAGGGAAACACACAGGAAAAATCGCCTTCATGAAATCCAGCAGTGATTCATCTCGGAGATAATCATTTTAATAAATAAAACTAATAAAATATCATATTCTGAAAATTTAAAAATGACTACATGGCCATGGGAATCTAACCCGGGACCTTTGGTTTAGTACGCCAATGCTCCTACCACTGAGCTATCTAGGATTCGTCTCGTGCCCAGGGTCATTCTTCACTCATATTTTAAGGCGGAGTCTATGATGGACGTGTGGAAATCGTCGGCTACCAATGTGTGATTTTTAATTAAGATCACGAGTTATCAGATAACGCTGACACCTTCGGCTCGGTACTCCATCCAAATATATCATATCCTAGATAGCTCAGTGGTAAGAGCATTGGCGTACTAAGCCAAAGATCCCGGGTTCGTTTCCCGTGTCCAGGTGCCATTTTTCAATTTTCAAAATATGATATCTAGATGGAGTTATCCCCACTAAAACTCATAATAGCTTTGAATATTTGATTCAGTAACAACAAAATAGTTAAATAAAGGTTTTTACAGTGTAAAAATTATATAAAACGACTTCTCATAACCGGTTTTCAACACATTCAACGCTGTTTCTTATTATATATATTTTTAAAGCTTTTAATAGTACTTAAGAGTATAATTTTTCGAAAATGGACACAGGTCCAATATATGCTCCAATAAAACAGGAATTAATTAGAGACTTAGGACGCACAAGAATTGAATCAATGACTCTCAAGGGGCAACCAGACGCCCCCCTCTAACGACCTTTGATGCCGCTTAACGACACAACAATCCAACCTAATGACCCAACGATCATACCTAATGATCTTATCTAACGACCCAAATACACTACCTAACGACCTGAAATCCCACCCAATGACCCAACGATCCCACCTAATGACCCAATGATCGCACCCAACGACCTAAAGATTAATTCAAACGACGTGATAATCCTTCCAAATTACTTTGCGACACTTACATACAAACAAAGAAGGACCAAAATTAAATCTAATTAATCATACAATTTAAATAAACAGTCAAATAAACAAACACAATCAAAAATCTACGAAAATCAACAAAGTACAAAATAAAATCCGTAAGTAAATAAGGCTGATAAAAAGCTTTCTTCAAACTTTGCATTCAAGCATTAAATCAAGAATGGCCGCATTTGCTCTTTATCGAAACTGGTAGGTAACCATGTTTTTATGGGCAAATGAAAATCAAGGATTAAAGTGTGTGTGGGGGGGGGGGG
>CABFVX010001328.1:24384-85963 GCA_902151425.1 Timema shepardi | reverse complement strand
CACCCCCTATCCATTTCTGCTACTTTTCAATACCAAACAAAAGTAAAGAGCTTCATTTTCTATAAAACATTTCTATCCTCTTTCTTCTATTAATTGATGTATTAAAAAGTTTCTTTTTTAAAATAATTTAGTGCCATAAAAACAATTGAAGGGAGAGGGAATAAGAACTCAAAATATTCATGGTTGATAGGTTTTTAGAAAACAAAACAAAAATTGCATCAACTTCCCTCGTTGAATTCTATCCCGGTTGAGTGGTTTGAAAGGGGGTAGGATTGGGTTAGAAGGGGGGCTTTGATGGGAGGTGAACTGGATGAGATGAATTGATGAACCTTCCCCCCTCCCCCCCAACCTGACAATGCATACATTTTTATTAATGCTATATAGTATTTCAAAAAAGTTTTATTTCCCAGTGTGTGTCGAGATTTATTCGTTTCATGTGTATATGAATTAAACTCATAAATATTTGTTTTGTTTTTTAGGAGCTAGGGTAATGTAGGGGTCAAGCCAATTTTATTTTTTGTAAGAATTTTGGAAAAAAAAACGCAAATAATTTATTAACATATCAACGAATAAAACGTTTGGAATGTTTATGTTTCGGATAATTTATAGATATTTTGATTTGGACATACATATTTCGGTGAGTTGCCGGATTAAACGTCTAGCTCATATATTCTGGTTTTACAATGATGGAGAGATCGGAGACCCAAATCCCACATTGGTTATATTCGAAGCGTTTTTCTCCTAGATTAGTTTTTTTATTTTTAAAACGCGCTTCAGTGGCCGAACATTATAAAAACGTCGCCCACCTCGGGTTGTGTAGTTATCTAACGCGCTAGTTGTGTGTTGAGCTAGACTTCCATGGACGGGGAGATTGAGGTTCGAATCTTGGTAGGGTGAACAAGGGGTAGTTCCTTCTAAATGGTTTTCCAGTCTCCCTCCATGCAAATGTGGGTTCACTACCTCTAAATTCAATATTCCCTTAGTACACCCCAGCCGGGACTCGAGCTCACATCTCTCTCGGAAATGGGCGGTCCAATATAACCCCCTTAGACCATTCGCTCACCGAAACGGGGTTTTCACTTTATTACCTCTTTTAAAAACACAACTCATGTATATTCATCACAAGATTATTATGGGCATGAAAAAGAAGAACACTTACCAACCTCTCGGTGTTTTTAGTAATAAATTTCTCTTCTCTCAATTTTTCATGACATGGAAAAAAAAATAGAGAAGCTAGAAGAAGAATATAACTCGTTCCTCAGTGTGGTGAATCAACACAATTTACCGGGGTGATGGTAAACTCATTAAAAACCATGTTTCGGAAACCAGGCTATGTGTTTACACAATACTCTTTCCCGTAGGAATTTAACTCGCAGACCTTCCCGTGGTTGGATGGTGGATGGAGAGGGATGGTTGGTGGGGGGTGAGCGGGTTACGAAGAAGAAATGATGTAGCGTTCTTTATGTTCTTTTACCGCGCTCTTCAGGTTTTAACTAATGTAAAGAAGAAAATATATTTTTTTTTTTACATAACCAACGAGAAGGATGATTTTCTTTTTGTGAGGTCGCTGATGATCTAAAACAATCATGACTTGTAAAAATATTGCGAATAATTCAGTATTGTTAAGTTTTTCCAAATTTACTCTTTCAGCTTTTCTATAACTTTAAATTGTTTCTGGTGATGAAATGAATGGTTAAAATATGTATATTTATTATTGTATCTATGAATATCATTTAATATAAATTCTGCCTATGGGATTCCTTCTATAAAGTAAATATGTGAATGGAATTGATGGGTACTGAGAATAAATAATAAATTATATATATATTATATATAATGTAATAATATAGATAATATATATACACCATGTAAAATATAAGTTACATAAATATTAAATACTATATTGTTTGTTTTTTTAGCACCGCGTTTTACTACCAGTTAAGTAATGCGCCTATGTATTAATTACATCAATATAATAGTGATTGGGAAGGCTTTATTTAAAGGAAATGTACCTGCATTTGCGTGGAGGAATAGAGGATAAGTAAAAATCTAGGAAAATACCACCCACATTGCATCCAACTAGGATCAAACCCCAATCACCTTTTCTTCAGAAGCCTAGTCCAACACGAGAGTAGCGCGTTAGCCAACTACGCCACCGAGGCGGGTATGGTTTATTAGAATTCGGTAGAAAAATTATTTCGAGACTTGTCATTTTCTTATATTATTTTGTTCAATGCAAGATAAGGGTTATTAAAGGTTTAAACTAAGGAGTGGGAGGATAAGAAGTGTTGTTTGAGGGCAATTCACCCACATTTGTGTTCATCCAAATTTGAGCCTCAACCATCCTCATCACTAAAAGTATAGCGTTGTGAGCTCGACGTCTAAACAGTTTGACCACCAATGCGGACCCAGTTCAATTTCTTACGACACGTATTATTACCCAAACCAACAATAACAATTGTAACCAATTATATTAGGTAGGGATAATTAAGGTATGATTTAGAAAAAAATTGTACCAAAATTTGCGTCGAGGTAGGATACGAACTAGTTGTGAAACATATGAACAAATTTTATCCATAGTAAACGAACCAGACAGTTTATTCATCATGTCCACGTTTTGTGGGTGAGTGGTAATTAAAAGATTATGTCTAAATAAACGTATGTTAAATATCTTTTTATTTATTTTTAAATTTCGTATACAGAGAGTGATTAGTTGATAAAAATATTTTTTTTAAATACATAATTTTAAGCTTTTAGCATTATAATATTGTTTTATCCGCATCAAATGGTCAACAATGAATAGTATATTTTACAATTGTTCCTCAAAACGAGTCGAATAAATCTTTGGAGAGAATTAAGTTAATAATTAAATTGGATGGAATTATTAAAAACCATTGCATTAATAATAATAAAAAAATAGTAAAGTGTTTTCCAATTATTATTATTATTATTATTATTATTATAATTAAGTGAGGCTATAATATTATATTTAGTAAGGTAAACTATGAATGAATTTTAAATAAATTGAAAATATAATTATTCCTAAATCTGTTTATCCCCATTTCCTTTTAAAGAGCAGATGTTTTGTTCAACAGAGGAATAGACTTCAGTCCATATTATATAGAAGTTTTTTTTCTGACGGTTAAGAAAGCTTCTAGACTTACTTTGTCGTATTAATATGCCAAATCATGTTATCTACAGCTATTACCTTAGCTATTACTAATACCTATGAAATAACATATTTTATTGGTGTTTGTTGCGAAAAAAAGTGTTTATATTTTCTAAATGACCTTTCCTATTAAATATAGAACTTAAGTTTTGGAACTTTTTTTAAGCACCGCATCTTACTAACCGTTCAGGTTATACGCTTATGTGTTAATTACACTGATGGAAGGGATTGGTAAGGTTGTATTTATGGGAAGTTTCCCCATATTTTTGTAAAGGGAGAGTGGAAAACTATTTTTTGAAAAACCACCACTGGTACACCCGACCGAGATTCGAGCCTCAATCTCCCCGTCATCGGCAATCTAGTCTACTGCAAGAGTAGCACGTTAGACCATGCGGCCACCAAAGCGGGTTGAGGAACATTAAACCTTTAGATTAATTTTATATGGAGTACGAACAACGAAGGGCAAAATAACCGAAATAAAAATGATCCCGTATGTGAATGTGGATGATAAGCGAGATTTCACTCAAGACATTTTCTTTGATTGGGTGGCTCAATACAATCCCCCTCCTCTTTTTTTCTTAACCTATAGTACCAATCCTCGTCCCTTCTTTTAAACCTCAACCTCTCGCAGAGACTGACCAACCGCGACCCGACGTCACGTGGAGCAGAAAATTACCCTTCCATCCGGAATAGGATGGAAACAGGAGTGCAGTATAGTGAGAAGGCTTAGTCCTACCACAAATTCAAGAGCTGCTTTCAAAAATACGTATTAGTGGCTTTCAGAAACAAATTACATCCACGGCATCTCAACTTTTTATTTTATTTATTTTTTATCAGTGCATCTTACGCATATATTATACTTCTTCTAAAGGGTAGGAACGAGGAAAGAATCATTTTAGAGGTAATCTACCTTCATTTGCCTGGAAGGAGAATGGGAAACCATTTATGAAAACAAGGAGACCTGACCAAGAACTTAATACCGATCTCCCAGTTTTCAGCAGACCAGTCCAACATGAGACTGACACCTTAGACCATTCGCCCACTGAAGCAATCTTCTTTTTGAAAGACTAGTTGATCAAATAGTATGTGCCACTGTCACTATTTTAAATACGAAGAGATGGTTGATCTAGTTTATAAAAATAAAAGTAGATTTTTTTGGGGTCAAATAACGTCGACTAAGGTGTCACACTTACAATAGACTAAACTGCCTATAATGGGGAGATGAGAATCAAATCCCTGTACGATGTAATAAGGGTGGTTTTACCTAAATGGTCTTACTACATCCATTCAATCAAATGTGAGTACTTCTCCTTCAAACTCAAACTTTCTCATTCCTAATATATTAATGTAATTATTAAATATGCTAACAACCCGGACGGTTAGTAAGACACGATGCTAAATAAAATATTTTAAAATACCAATTTGGCATGTCCACGGCAGGTCCAACATGACCACTACCTCTTTGTACTATCAGACTTGTACTTCCTTCTAACCGTCATTTTGTATCTGCCACAAAATAAAATCAACCCCACTAGACACTAAATATTCTGTACAGAATTATTTATGTATACTCTTTGTCAGGCATTTAGCTAGACTGCCATTCACCCTTGTAGAACAAGTTGCCTATTCTATCTACCTCACGGCGCTTTCACTAATTGCAATACACTCCTGTACTTAAAATTGCCTAGATGCTTTCTACCTCACGGCGCTAACACTAATTGCAATACACTGCTGTACTACAAATTGCCTCTCCTTTCTATCTCACGGCGCTTACACTGACTGCCAATGTGTCCTGTACCACAAGTTGCCTAAGCTATATATCTAGTGGTGCTTACACTGGTCGACAAACTCTCCTATACCGCAAACCACTACAATAAATTTCACACTTTTTAACGAATCCTTCTGTAGATAAAATAATACAATATCTTACATCGTTTGTGCATTAATTTTAGTGATGTTTATGATACACCTGCTTTTTAACATTTGTGTTTAAGCAAATTTTATTTTCACACACCAAAAATACAACCAAATATAAACATTATTCACGTTTATAAACGCACATATCTCAAGGTTTGCTAGCACCTTACATTTACTGAAGGAATTTAAATTGTACACCACGTTATCTCATAAGAGAGTCCTTGAAACAAAACTGGGATATGGTCCTAGTTTATACCAGCACCAATTTGTTTTAAATAATTGCTAAAAAAAATATTTTAAGAAATATTTAAATTTGCGTATTTAATAAAAGAGATTACCACTATTATTTTATTTTATTTGAAATAATTAGTAACTTACAATTAGACGAGGAAATAAGATTACGACTTAGTCTTTGGGAGGTGAATTATTGTAAGTAAAATACCAAACGAAGCACGAAGAAATCGGTACAATACAATGTAAATATGTAGAATATATCCTAAACACATTTTTTATAATTTACCTACTGTGTTACAAAGGGGTGTCCCATTATACCGGTACCATAGACTTAATTCTTATTATTGTCTAAATTCGTGTAGGTATTTAAATATAACTATAAGACTAGTAATAATAAAAGCAATCAAATTAATCATATAATTACTACCATGTTAATAACACTACTTATAATCCCTTTGGTCTATATTTTTAATACATCCAAACAATAAAAGTTGTGTGAATCTTTGTAAATCCAAAAAGTAAAGGTTCATCATTAACTTCATGGGTTATAAAGTAAGGTAATGGTATTTACGTCCGACATAAGAAACCTCATGTGCTAAAGACTGGGATAGATTTATTTCAATATCATTTTATAAAGCGATGTAAAAAATTAATGAGGTGATTTTGTTGTAGATAAGTATTAAGAGAATGATTCTAAAGTTTGGGGGAAAAGATGGACCAACTTTTACATTTAAGAAGTACTAATTTGGAAACGTATCAAAGTAGACCAGAATTAAATCTAGGGTAGGTATGTATTTATTTTTCATTTATAGTTTTATAGTTTTCTCACCTCAGTCGAATACATAAATATTACAAAATATATTTCAAATAATTTTGTTTGCAGAGATTGTGTAAATTAAATCGAAAATGTCAATATTTGAATAAAGCTGTTTACAAATTTGCCTTATTTAGAGCGATAGCAAACTAATGTTATTTTATCTGTTTGGAAAATTAAATTCAATATTTTATGTGGTGAAAATAAATATATTGATATTTAGTAAAATGTAGAGTTAGTTATATTTTGTTTAAAACGGCAAGAAATACTTCCTTTCGACAGAGTTACCAGAGTTCTAACTAACAGTTTTTAATATTCATCAACATCATCATCGTTATCAACTGTTTCCTGCTTGTGGCTCAGTCAATGTATTAAAATGTCTCCATCTATCTATCTTTCCACCACGTTTCTTCCTTTAATCGCTTTCATTTTTACCTCTCATTTTCAAACTTTTTTTTACCTGCTTCTCCCATATCTTTATTAGTCCTCCTATTACTATTAAAATATTAAGTCAATTAATATTTTAATATCATTTATTTTATATGAAACCTTATATACTGATGATGTGATTCAAACGCTCACATTTCTACACTTAGGGCCAGTTTAATAGTCAAATTTAGTACGCCTCAAGTGCGGCGATACACTAAACACAAGACGACACCTACCTAAACCAGAATGAAATGGGCCGTTCTCCCATAGGAAACTGGCCCATTCCATTCTGGTTTAGGTAGGTGTTGTCATGTACTTAGAGTAGCGCCGCACTTGAGGCGTACTAAATTTGACTATGAAACTGGGCCTAATACTATAAAATGGAAAGATTTGATTTGTTTTTTGTTTGTAATGGATAAACTCAAAAACTACTGGACCGATTTTAAAAATTCTTTCACTAATAAAAAAGCTATATTATCAGCGAGTAACATAGGCTATATTTTTATTTTGAAAATTTAATTTATTCTTCATAAAAAATGTCGATAGTCACTCATATTTTATGGTAGAGTCTATGATGATTCTTCAATTTGTGTGTTGAAAATAATAATGCAGTGGGGGGTAGATAGGTAGAGGGGGAAGGGGGGTTTAGTTCAAAAATATATTAAAAGAGTAAAGTGTGATTTCAAAAAATAATAATTTATCTTGACAGTTTAATGACTCTGGCATAGAATGATAAAAACGTGACATTGTTTTTAACATGATGTACTTAAACATGTTTATTTTATTGGAAATGTGAATGTGAGGAATGCCAGGCCTCCACCGTGGTTCGGATTCCATGTTAAACTGTAGGTTCCTTCATTTCATCTCACAATCACCCTACCATTACACATTAGCGTACGTGCGTATAACCCGAACGGGTAGTAAGACGCGGTGCTAAAAGTAATAATAATAATTTTAATTTATTGGAAAGATCGAGGTCAAGTGTTCGTAGAACTATTATTTTGGAGAACGCCGGGTCAGTAGTAAACAAGTTAAGTTCCGAAGGTTAGCGGTTGACGCGTCGTAAATAGTTCGCCAAAGCACTGCGGGGTGGCTAACACATAAAATAGGTCCGTTCTTACGGAAGTAAGAAACACAAATATAAAAAAAATGAAAAGATTCACGCACCAAAGAGGAAACGATTAAAGAAATAAATTATAAGCCTTTTTTCTGCAACGTGCAACTTTAAAAAGAAAACAAACACAAATCAGGACCATTAAGTGTATTTATTATTATTACTATTATTTTCACGTCTTACTACCCGTTCAGGTTATACGCACTTACACTAATGTGTAATGGTAGGGTGATTATGAAATAAATTAGAGGACCTACCATTTAACGTGGGATCCGAACCACGGTGGAGGTCTGGCATTCTACACATTCACAAGTTGTGATTAATACACGTCGTGTCAGAGGTGAAGGAAGGGTTTGGCAATCATATAAACCTGTGCCGGGTCCGAGAATTGAACCCCGGACCCCCAGCACAGAAGTCTGACACCTTACCCCTAGACCACCAGGTCACCTCGTGTGCTTATTAAACTTCAGCTTGATACATGTAGTTAAAGATAAATGTTTTGGATACGTATATAATTAGATAAATTAAAATAACTCTAATAAACAGGTCTTAATTATTTTTTAAGTTCACATCTTGCTACCGTTTGGGCTATATGCTTAATTACTTATCACGCTTATGGTTTTAGTAATTAAGAAGTCTACATTTAAAATATAATGTACCCACATTTGCGAGTAGAGAGAGTGGAAAACCATTTAGGATAACCACAACCAAGATTCGAACCTCGATCTCCACATAATTGGCAGTCTAGTCTAGTGTAAGAGTAGCGCGTTAGACCACGTGACCACCCGAAGCGGGTTTTTACTTATTAAATCTTAATTTGAAACTGTGGATATGCGAATTAAATGTCATGATAAATTGGTCTTAGCGACTGGGAGCTAAGAATTCAAATACAGGGGTAGTTTTTTTCTCCTAAAAAGTTAATACCTCTTTTTATCAACGCCAGTATGGATACAGTTAGGGCTACTACACCCGTATGTACCTTCCAAGATTTTCCTGTACAGGCGCGCCTGTCAGGTATAACTGCACGTGTTGATGACATAACCGTACAGGTATTCCAGCCTGCACAGGCGACCGGAGCAAATACTTTAATTTAATTCGATATACCTGCGTCGGAGAGAACTGCGCAGGCATACCTAAGTGCGTGGGTGGCTTAGTTCAGTTATCAAACGTTTTCACCGGCACATATTTCACTGATTAGATAAGTTTCATTCTTTCTTTATAAACTTATTAACCCTTCCTTCACCTCGGACAAGACGTGTATTAATCCCATCTTGTGAATGTGGGGAATGCCAGGCCTCCACCGTGGTCCGGATTCCACGTTAAGCTGTAGGTCCTCCATTTCATCTCACAATCACCCTAACATTACTCATTAATGTAAGTGCGTATAAACCGAACGGGTAGTAAGACGCGGTGTTAATAATAATAATAATAATAATAATAGTTGTCTATTTTTATGTTAGCTCAACGCAATTAAGAGTGTCTACATAGGCTTACTAGTTTCTACCTACAGTAAAATGACCACAGAAAGAGACTTCCATATCTAACAGGTAGAAAAGTTTCTTGAGCTACTGTAACGTTTTCATGCTTCAATTTATGTGGTAATGTATCTGTCACTTTTGATAGTAATTACAATAAACACCTGTAAAAAAACACTAATAATATAGGAAAAATGATATTATTTCCAACTGCAAAAGTTTGTGTTTGTATTTTCTGAAATGAACCTACTACGAGAATAGGACTGCAGTATTTAACGCTGGCACACTTGAATCGCGGAATAAAATAGTACCTGCCAGCTATTGCATATAAATTGCGGACAGCTTGATTTCCCATTCAATCCCTAACCTAACCTAATATAACCTAACATAACCACGACCTAGCCTAACCTAAACAAGCCGAATCTAAACTAGCCGAACCTAAACTAGCCGAACCTAAACTAGCCGAACCTAAACTAGCCGAACCTAAACTAGCCGAACCTAAACTATCCTAACCTAAACTATCCTAACCTAAACTAGCCGAACCTAAGCTATCCTAACCTAAACTATCCTAACCTAAACTAGCCGAAACTAACCTCTATTTTTCATTTTGAATAAAGTCTTTATAATTCTAATTTTTACTTCCCCTGTTCATGGAAGGTTACCGAACCCCGGAGGAATTGTTCCGCAATTCGTGTGCGTCGTTTGACGCTAAAGGCAAACGGCAATGTAACCGGAAGTAGAACTAATTTGTTTTGAAGAGCGAGCTTTGTTTGCACAGGAGATACATACATACATAAGGTAGACTATCGACCAGCAGCTATAAAAGTATTGATATTTAGTTCTAATACATAAAGGGCGGAGGGGAATCGCAAGAGAAAATTGTATCAAAATAAATGATGCCAGCCAATCGCATATACTTTATTTTATAGTAATATATTGGAATGAAGAAACAATATACTTTTTTTTAAATTTGTTATCGGTCAACCACCTTTTTAAAATTCTTCCTCAAGGGAAAAATATATTTATATGATAATAATATGAAACATTCTCAATATTTAAATTTTAAAAGTCATTACAAGATCTACAGGTATTCTTAGACATCTACATTTTATAAAAGGGCCATTTGTAAACCAACTTCTATATATATATATATATTAATAATAATGAAAACTTATTATAAATATATATAGTCTAAAATAATCTCCAGATAAGGCAGTTGAACCAAATTTTAATGTTTTTTAATAATATTTTAAATTATCACAAATTAGTAATTAGTAAACGAGTATATTCATGGTATAGTTACCATGTGAAACACTCTCTTTAAACTAATTTTAAGAATATTCCAAATTTTCAATAAATCATTCACCAATAAAACTATATCAGTTTTAGGGCCAGAATTAAATTAAGGTTTTAACACATAAGATAAAATTTTCAATTTTGAACAAGATCTAACCAAAATTTTCATTTGTAACCTTACGTATAAACAGAAAGACAAATATGAGAATAGACAGAATAGAAATACCCACTTTTTAATACCTCGCAACTCTTCAGGTAGAGAAAGAAATTGTGACGGTAAAAAAAAATCAAATTCGATATTTTGATGAATATCGACGTTTCATGATCGCCCGGAACGGGAAAAGTTGTTTCCCCGATGACGTATGTCTGTTACTTTTTCAATTGTTTTGAGGTATTAAGCGTGCACTAGAACAATCGAGGATTTCTATGATCGAGAGCGAAAGCGTCTACCAATTTATACCTTCCAGGGTTGTTTTAACAAGCCGCAATCAACATGGGACCAACGGCTCTACTTAGGCTCCGAAGGAAATTTTGCTATGGATTTTTCTCGCTCAAGAAAAATCCGCCAACCCCAGCCGGGTTTAAACCAACGAACAAGGATCCCGAGTCGAGTACCTTACCCAAAGACAACCGAAATCAACTGTATCTTTGTCTGTTATTGCACCTACTAGTAGTGTCAATCATTCCTTACAAGATAAATCCAAACTTGCGCCTACTAATGATATCAATAATTCCATACAAGATGTCTTAATCTACCCCTGCGCCTACTAATGATATCAATAATTCCATACAAGATGTCTTAATCTACCCCTGCACCTACTAATGATATCAATAATTCCATAAAACATGTATTAATCTATCCCTGCGCCTACTAATGATATCAATAATTCCATAAAACATGTACTAATCTACCCCTTAGCCTACTATTGATATCAATAATTCCATAAAACATGTCTTAATCTACCCCTGCGCCTACTAATGATATCAATAATTCCATAAAACATGTATTAATCTATCCCTGCACCTACTAATGATATCAATAATTCCATAAAACATGTATTAATCTATCCCTGCGCCTACTAATGATATAAATAATTCCATGCAATATGTATTAATCTACCCCTGCGCCTACTAATGATATCAATAATTCCATAAAACATGTATTAATCTATCCCTGCGCCTACTAATGATATCAATAATTCCATAAAACATGTATTAATCTATCCCTGCGCCTACTAATGATATCAATAATTCCATGCAATATGTATTAATCTACCCCTGTGCCTACTATTGATATCAATAATTCCATAAAACATGTCTTAATCTATCCCTGCGCCTACTATTGATATCAATAATTCCATATAACGTGTATAATTCTACCACTGCACCTACTTTTGATGTTACTTACTCCATACAACATAAATTAATCTACACCTGCACATACTATTGATATTAATGATTCGATGCAACATAAATTAATCTACCCCTCCACCTACCAATGATATCAATAAATCCATATAGCATGCATTAATCTACCCCTGCATTTACAAGGGATGTTAATTATTCTATAGAACATAAATTTATCTAACCTTGCACAATTATTCGATACAACATGCCCGCTTAGGGGGTAGAACTCAAGACAAACTTGAAAACCTATTCGTGTTGCCACAATGCCCAACCATCCCCCCCCCCACTCCCCCCCTGACCAACACTGAATCGTTTGTTCCCAACACATTGACACATACATACACACATTTTCCAACCGTTTTCAAAGGGTGCGGATATAATTGGATTTGAGTGTGTATAAGAGCCACAAACACTATTCATTTCCGACTTGGAAATGGCGTAAAGGAAAACGATGACGCTTGCACTCCACGAATATCCATTCGTACCAGGGAATACTACTACCCCAACCTTCATCCACTCACCCTTCCTCCTCCATTATCCCTTAGTCCCTTCCACAAGCATCCCGAAATAGTTCTTTTCTCTCTCTAAAAAGTGAGAATCCGACCGCTACACAGTCGTATAAATGGTTCTGACGTATGTAACCGCATAGCTGGCAAGTCTCACGTTATTGAATTACCGGAGAGGGAGTGAGCGAAAATGTGTGGGGAAGAGCAGGGAGGGGGGGGGGACAAGCGAGTGGTAGGGGGCAGTATCTAACCTTACAGCTAGTTTACTAGTTTTCCTTTTGTTTACAACCCCTCCCTCCACCCCCTACAATAGCCCTTCTATACCCGAATACAGTAGCCCAATGGCTTCTTTGGTGCTGACTGTCAAAAGCGACAGCTGCTGAACACACGTTTTTGCAGGTCCTATGGATTGGTGTTGGAATACATAATTTGGTCTGGTAACATTTCAAAGCCGTCAGCTGTAAGCTGTGAGCTGTCACTCAGCACCAAAGAAGCCACGAGGCTACTGTAGTTGCATTATTATAAAGGAAAAGCACATATGTATCACACTAGGCCATACAAAATGAAATTGTCAGGGCGTGTGGTAATTAGGAATGATAGGTTGAGTAAATTATAATACCAGTAAAATATAATTTAAGGTAGGAGTATATGAAACTTTAAAAAAAAGGGTAGGGTTTTTTTAACAGTTTTTATAGTAAACTTAATTTGTGTTTCACCAAAATAAATAAAATCTCGCTCCAATAGCAACGTAAAGTATAATTTTCTTAACACGGTGATATCCACAGTTGTTGAATATCTGTCATGAGCATAGTGGCATTAGATGACAAACCTTTTAAATGAAAATAAAAATTTGTCAATAAATTCCAGGAAAACCTTTGACAGATATTCCACAACTGTTGATATCAGCATGTTAAGAAATTTAGAGTATGTTTCTACTGGAGAACTATTAAAAAAAATAGTTTTTATATAAAAACGGGGGGGAAAAACTTGATATTTTCTTACGTTTCGTACACTTATACCTTTATATAACACCACAACATACTTACTGCCTGTCCAAGTTATGTGCGAATGTAGTAATTACGCTAATGTGTATCGAGAGGAGGAAGGTTTAATTTAGAGTAAGTGTAACACATATATATGGAGGGAGAGTAGAAAGCTATTTAGGGGCAGGGGGGAATTCTCAATGCACCCAAGCAGGATTTAAACCATGATTTTTCACGTATTATTCATAGACAAATTATACAAAATATTCGTACATTAGTATAATGTGCTTAGGAAGAATATTTTTATAATCGGTTATCAGTACACTTAAAGTTAACCTACATATTTTGGGGAGGATGAGGGGGAGGGACTTTAATAGTTAAGTGATACACTTAAGTAAAAATAACCGCAAATGATTTGTTTTTAGGAAAACGAAAAACTATTATTAAATATGATAATCGCCACTCAAATACCAAGATACCCATTTCCAACCAAATAGTTAAATCCATTTTCAAGATATTTCAAATTTTAAAAAAAAATCCATCTCGGCGAGAAAGCGAGGTATACCAACTAAGTGGCCACACCATGTTGGCGAAGATAGTGCCAGCATGTGCTGATAGAGGGTGTCATGTATTCAGCATGACAAACCCTCTAACCGTAAATCTCAGTTTTCTAGGCCTAATTATTTATTCAATTAGCTCCTCATTTGTCCTCGCGAGGCTGAGTTGACTCCGTTCGAGACCCACTGCTTCACAGAAGAATTTGGAATCACTGGAGATCGAACCAAAGACCTCTGTATTTGTGTCCAGGAACTAAGACCACTAAGCCAGAAAGGCATTCTCTCTCTCTAGAAAAGTAAAAAATATAAGAAGTAAAAAATTCTCATGAGCCCTGAGAAAAAAAAAGGCCAAGACAATCTTGAAGCAAAATTGGTTGTGATAGCTAAGGCGAAAAATATATAATTTAATATCTCCCCCCCCCCCTTCCAAAAAAAAAGTGATTTGCTGACCGCAAGCCTCCAAAAATATATTTCCGTAGAAACGTCAAGTCTCGGAAACGAGAAATATAAACGTATTTTTTTTATTTTCCTTGAGGTAACATTAAAAGCCAAAGAGAAAGAAAAAAAGTGATTCAAGATTTAAGACAAATGAAGAGGAACTCAAAAGGAAAGCATTTTCTCCCTTCATCCATTGTTCCTTTTCTTTTATTGTTCATGCCGAGAAGAATGGACAAATTTGTCATATGATGAATCAATTTTTATTTTACTTTTATTATTTCTAGAGAATCGCGCCAGAAGCCCGGTTTGAAAAGTCTCCATTCGACAATCGATGTCAAATGTATCAGATATCGTTCAAAGAGGACCGCAAGCAAGTCATCTACCCCCCTTACTCATACCAATTTTTTTTTTCAGTGTCCACACCATTCATAAATTGGCTTTTTTTATTTCATTTTTTATTTAGGAAAGGAAATGACAGAATACGGAAAATCCCAAAGCATTGATGGCGGACTCTATAGTGCTGTGAGCCACGAGATGTCACTTTAAAGTTCCCTCTCTCTCTCTTAAACCATGTGATTATACTTCAACCCTTTCAGTTGTTTTTTTTACTTCCATTACTGTGTCCAGCCTATGGTCCAAGTAATTATTTTTTTATTAGAGCCATACAGTTTCCACTACCGGCTTGCTGGGCCTGTCGTAGCTTCGTATGCCTTATAATCTAACTTAAGACTAGGACAGACACTACATCCAGTCCCCCGGCCGTTAATTCATCACTGTGAAAGGATAAATCCACATTTCACCAGCTATAAGTTATTTGGCCCTGCCGGGAATTGAACCTGGGATTCCTAGCTCAGTAGACAAGATACGCTAATGGTTGAGCTAAGGTGTTGGATCCTTCAACCATATCTGCAGTCTAATACACACACAACCACACACACACAAAACCACAATACCACAATACCACACACATACACACAACCACACACACACACATACACACAACCACACACACACACACATACACACAACCACACACACATACACACAACCACACACACACAACCACACACACACACATACACACAACCACACACACACACACACACACAACCACACACACACACACATACACAACCACACACACACATACACACAACCACACACACATACACACAACCACACACACATACACACAACCACACACACATACACACAACCACACACAGCCACACACACACAACCACACACAGCCACACACACACATACACACACACATACACACAACCACACACACAACCACACACACAACCACACACACAACCACACACATACACACAACCACACACATACACATACAAACACAAACACAGGGTGGTCCACGGAAAAGTAGCCCTCCTCCTATATCCAACAGGCGCCTCACTCTGAATTGAAGGAGGTCAATCCCCCTCCACCCATATTGTGACATGAAGAATGAGTCAATAAAGCTTTAGACAAACAGTTCACTTCCTCATTCTTCATGTCACAATATGGGTGGAGGGGGATTGACCTCCAATTCAGAGTGAGGCGCCTGTTGGATATAGGAGGCGGTCTATTTTTCCATGGACCACCCTGTATTTATCATTTCATTTTACTACCTAATTGGGCTATACGCTTATATACTAGCCCCGCTAATGAGCCAGAGATTAAATTTTAGGGTAAGTGTACCTACATTTTCATCGAGGGATAGTGAAAAATAATTTAAGGGAAAAGAAAACACTCCTGTTAAATCCGATCGGGACTTGAACCCAGTTCTTACCATCATCGCCAGTCTATAGTTTATTGCGAGAGTAATACCTTAAATTAGGGGTCTCCGACTTTTTTTTTAATGTCCAACGTTCGGAAGTTGCTCTCTTTTGGTGGCTCACAATACCGTATTACAATATTAGGATTGAACCTCTTAAAATATTCGTGTTATCTGGTTCTTATATTTTCACTAGGGATTACCACCCACTTCGGTGGATGCGTGATCTAACAAGCTACTCTCGCAGTAGACTAGACTTCCGATGACGGGGATATCAAGGTTCGAATCTAAGGCAGGTGTAATCGAGGTGTTTTTTCCCCCAAAATGGTTTTCCACCCTCACTCTCCGCGCGAATACGGGTATACTTCTTCTATAAATATGTCCTTCTTCATCCCTAAGACCCGTAGCGTTATTAATACATAAGCGTATAACCCGAATGGGTAGTAGGACGCAGTGCTAAAAAAAATATGGATTAATATTTCTCGTTAAGTTTTTCCTTTGTTGTTTCAGAGTAGAAGGTAGCGCTAATGGTCTTATCTACTATAATAATAGTTTGCCAGTTTTAAGTACATTCGTACTAAAACGTAGTAGTTTTCCTTAAGTAAAAAGCAAAAATCATGTCTAAAATAATTTAAAATAAATCTATATATACAAGTATTTATTTTATTAGTTACTATTATTAATATTATTATTATTATTAGCACCACGTCTTACTACCCATTCTGGTTATACGCACTTACGCTAATGTGTAATGGTAGGGTGATTGTGAGATGAAATGGAGGACCTAAAGTTTAACTTGGGATCCGAACCACGGTGGGAGGTCTGGCATTCCCCACATTCACAAGTTGTGATTAATACACGTCTTGTCAGAGGTAGAAGGAAGGGTTTGGCTATCGGATAAATCTGTGCCTTGACCGGGGATTACACCCCGGACCCCTCAGCACAGAAGTCTGACAACCTACCCCTTAGACCACCAGGTCACCCTATATTTATTTTATTAGTTGATAATGTAGAATATTATGTAATTGTAATTTTTTTTATTTTCTCGAAATGATTTTGATATTTTTCACGAGACAACGGAACGCAAAAAAATAATCTACCGTGAGTCACAGGTTGAAGATCCATGCCTCAGATCATATGGACACAATAATGAAGTATATTTAATAATTTTATTGGAAATAAGCCTACATTTGCGTAAAGAAAAGAGTAAATGGAAAAACCCACCGTTGGTACACCCAACCGAGATTCGAACCCCAATGGTCCTCTCACCGACATTCTATTCTAATAAATTAACTAAGACCGTGCAACCACAAATGGGGTAGTATTTAAATTGGTGATTAGAATTTTTTTTTAAAAAAGCTATGAAAATGACATTTTTAAATGAAGTGAGGATTTGGTTCTGCTCTTCTTAAAACGTAATATTGTTAGATCTCGTTCACAGGGCCTTGGTAATCCGAACACACTTTTCGGATTATATTAACACAAAGTTAGTAAAAAAAAGTGGGGGGAGAGGGGGGAATTTAGGTCAAATGAAATTTAATTTATTGGTTAACAAGCTCAAAGTTAAAAGAGTAAGAAACATTGATATCTGATTATAATAAATGTTTAATATCTACATGTTAACAGTAATCATAATATTTGTTCCTATAAACAAATAATTACAGTACACATCAGTTAAATAAATTAAAATTGTATTAAACTTATTCAAATGTTATTTAAAATTCGTAAAAATTTTGTATCTCTGTAATCCCCCACTTATTCCTAATTTTCGCTAATCTGAACAAGCTTATGTACTAGTTAGTTTGAATTAACAAAGTCCTAGTGTATTTCCCAAATACAGGTTGCACTTAAGGTACTTTTATCCCACCCTACATACAAGCAAATACCGGAATGCTTTATTCTATTTTTGAATATCCAGCCTCTTAAACGTTAGTTTGCGTTCATAAAACGGTATTATAAAAACAACAATGAAGAATATTTAATATCCATCTAAAGGAAAATTTATTAGAACTATAATTTAATTAAATTTGCTTTTAAAGGATTGGATTTTAATCTTCAGATAACTCGGGTGTAGTTTCAGCGCATAAAACAAAAGAAAAGTGCATTGAAAACGGGTAATTCGAATAAAAGAGAACTTTTGAATCAACGGTGTGTAAGGTTTCGCTATAAATTAGAGCATCAAGTTTTCCGTGAAGATGTAAACTCCTTCAGCTTATTTAAGACATTTCTTTGATAAACTTTTTTTTNTTTTTTTTTTTTTAGGAATATCAAAGGAATTCAAGTAATCGCAGAGTAATTTTCCCTTACATTCTGGAATAAAAGAAAAAGATATCTGAACTCAAGAGATAAATATAAAATAAATTAATCTAGGATAAGTTTTTTTACTTATTTAAAATCTAAAATCCAATTTTAAACTAAGTCTACACAAGTATAAAGTAAGCATTAAGATTTTTTAACAACTGAAGAGTACACGAGAAATAGGGTAAAGTCCAATTTTATCTAAAATTGAATCAGTGCTGCCATCTGTTAGACAATAATCAGACCATTCTAATACACTTTAGATTACGATTAAAAGAGGTCTCCGTCATATTTAAATTGAGTTAGTGCTGCCATCTGTTAGACAATTATCAGACCTTTCTAATACACTTTATATTACGGTTAAAAGAGGTATGTCATATTTAATTAATAAAAAAATAAATATTTGATGAAGTCACTATGAGGTATAAGATATACTAATATATATATTTTTAGCAACGCGTCTTACTACCCGTTTTGGTTATACGTTTATGTTCTAACTACGCGAATGGTTTTAGGGATTAGGAAGGTTTTATTTAGAGGAATTGTACCCGTATTGCGTAGAGAGGGAGTGAAAACCACACTGAGTACACCCGACGGAGATTAAAACCTCGATTTCACCGTCATCGGCCGTATAGTCTACGCCTTAGACCACGCGGCCACCGAACCTGGTATAAAAGTTGTTCTGAAAGATGCGTGTAATCTGGCTTTCCCCTCTTTTCCCCCTCGTAGCCTTCAACTTTAAATTACAATTACAATTTTTATGGTTGTAAAAATTAATTTGGTTAATATTTAATACAGTGTCTTATTTTCTTTCATTTATACATCACAGGGTTTGTATTAGAGACCAGACCTTTATGTGATCTTTGCTAAACTTTACAGGTCAAAATTAAAGGCTGAAAGGTCCATCGTGCTGACCACATGACACCCTATATCCACATAAGTTGGCACTATATTCGCTAACAGACAGCAGCCAAACGGCCGGTATGGCTCTTATGCAGCTTAACGCTATAGTTTTTATATGAAATTGTTAATATATTATAATATATATCTTTATTTGTGGGTTAACTATATTTTATTAAATAAACTGTATGAATGACGTAAAGAAAGTATGTACACAGATAATGATATAAACATTCTGCGACAAACACTAGTAAATACTGTCTAGTATGGCTCGCCAATGATGTTAAGGTCGGAATTCAAATCCCAGAACCAGTACACTGAGAGTTTATCCAGTTTTATCCTCCACGCAAATACGAGTACACTTCTTCTAAAATTCTACCTTTCCTGCAGTATACCCCTGCACCTTTTAGCACCGCGATATGCTACCCGTTCGGGATAAGCATACATGTACCAACTACGCTAATACTGTGTAAAGCATGGGGAGAAGGGTTTAGTAGTTTAAGGAAGTGTACCCGCATGTTCGTAGAGAGAGAGTGGGTAGGCGTTTCAAGTAAAGACCCGCCTTTAGTACACCCAACAGTTATTCGTACCCCGATATATCTTTCACTAACAGTCTAGTCTAGTGAAAGAGTGATGCCTTAGACCATGCAAAAAAATTACATATTATCCAGAGTTTTGACTATCCGGGTATGACCTGGTCATATAAAATTTTGATGGACAACTTATTAGTATACTTTCTGTAGGACGAACAGTTGGGACCATTAAACTATTAATTACATATATTTTATATGGTATATTTATTTTTTATACAACAATGGCGGTCCCTTCAAAATTATCATTCTATATTTAATACTTACTATACATTTTTATATATAAATATTTTATAATAATATAAATCGCGTCTATACCGAATCACCGGTAGGAGAGTTGGTAAATGACAGATAGCAGATGGTTGTTTATTGCAAACATTGTCTGAAAGTTAATTAATGTCAAACTAATGGGAAATAGTTATTATTTGCTTGGTAGTACTATTATTATCAATAAACAGAATTTATCAAACGATTCTAATATGTCAGTAAGGATAATTGACATTTTCGTAACGTTGGAAGAGGAAAATATAATAGTAAAATAATTGTGTTTTCTGTTTTGCGATTTTGGTAGCAAGAGATAGCTTACCATAGTACCTCCATTATATATTAAAAAGTACTAAATTAAAAATTTTTTCTTCTTATAACCGACCACCAAAATAAATAAATGTGTTTTTATAACATAGACTCGCTTTGCTCGTTAGGGGCTACACCTCCAAACCCCCCGTGGGTTTTCTTTGCAAGTGGATGTAAATTAATGTAATTCCAGAGACGTTTTTTGATAGATCTTATTATTATTATTATTATTATTATTAGCACCACGTCTTACTACCCGTTCGGGTTATACGCACTTACGCTATTGTGTAATGGTAGGGTGATTGTGAGATGAAATGGAGGACCTACAGTTTAACGTGGGATCCGAACCACGGTGGAGGCCTGGAATTCCTTACATTCACAAGATTTCTTGTTAGAGGTGAAGGAAGGGTTTGGTAATCAGATAGATCTGTGCCGGGACCAAGGATTGAACCCTGGCCGCCAGCACAAATGTCTGACACCTTACCCCTAGACGATAGGTCATAACGTTTAGCCACAATAAACCTCCAAATAAAGGTCCGCACTGACTTTAAAGTTACTCTGGCATTTTGCACTTTTTTCGGAAATTAGATTGTTTTAAACTTTCTGTAATTTCCCCGTCGGTTAGAGGCTAGAAGTTATAAGTTCGCCAAATTTCAAGTTTCTAGCTCATCTGGAAGTGGGTTAATACTAATGTCAGTGAGTCAGTCAGTTATGTGGCTTTATAGTAGTATAATATGTTACGGGTAATGTGCGAAATCTGGATAATGTTGACATTAAGCGGTAGATATCAGCATTATCCAAGGGTAGTGGATAGAGTCAGAAATTAATTTATATCATTTACGAGCTTATCCGGATAAACTCGTCATTAACCATCAAGACTTAGATAACATTGAATAATATTGTTAGAACTAAGGCAAGTTTCAATACGTATTCTATTTCGGAATGCTATTTCGATCCGGGACCTGAAATTGTATCGTTAAACATTCAAAATGCCCCAATTTGACGCTTTATTTTACACTCAGCCAACGTAATCTGATTTAAAATAAACAAACCTAACCTAGCCTTACACTTACCCAAACTAACCTAACCTAGTCTAGTCCAAACTTACCCAAATTAACCTAAACTAGCCTAAGCTCACCCAACCTAACCTAACCTAACCTCAACTCTAGAATTTTACAATATCCAAGTGCTGCTGGATAATATCAAGATTATTCGGATAATCTTCAAAATATACTATTAAATCACCTCTCATTCAACCTCAACATTACCCTGGTAATTTGGATAATGTCGACTTTATCTAATTTCGGACCTTACCCGTAACATATATATACAGAGTTAGGACTGATTAAACAAAAGCCCCGCCATTCGACGAATCTCTTCTCTCCATTATAATCAATCTCACTCGTCGTCGACGCGCGGAAAGTATTAGGAGAGAGACACGAGCTCTGATTCAATGTTTTCCGGAGGAAAACCCCTCTCCCCTCCCCCAGCCGTAAAGATCACCCCTCCCCCATTCCCCTCCAACCCCTTATCCGGTATTTTCGCCCGGAAAACGCTTGCCGAGGTGGAAAGGAGTGCTTTGCCATCCATCAAACGATATTGACAACTCAGAGTGCTTTTTAGAGCAGAACTTAGAGCCTCCTACGCCTTCTAACCCCTTTTCTAACCGTCCACATTCACTAACACTCCTTACCCTCTTAATAAACACATCGAAACCTTAAAAGAAAAAAAAAAGAAAATCCGAGAGAACTTAAAATATATCCAAAAGTTAGGATATATATATATTAATGATTCCCTACAACTTCACATAACCCACTTCAGTGGTCACGTGGTCTAGCGTGCTACTCTCGCAGTAGACTAGAATGACGATTACCAGGGGGGTTCGAGATTCAAATCTAAGTCAGGTGTAGTTAGGGTGGATTTTACTAATTGTTTTCCACTTTACCTCTATGCCAAATTTGACTACACTTTCTCTAAATATAACCTCAATTATCCCTAAAACCATTAGCGTAATTAGTAAATAAGCATATAATCCAAACGGGTGGTAAGACGCGGTGCTGAAAAAAATAACACCACATAATTAAGATAATTAACCGTAATTCATTTATAGAGGCGAGCTATAATTCGATAGATCATGTTATTTTAACTAGCTTTTTTTACGTGGTACACGTCTTATTAATTTTACAGACAGTCCTAGAAATGTACCCACATGTTTTAAGGACAAAGAGAATAAAAAGAATTGGTGACCTGACGGTCTAGGGGGTAAGGTGTCAGACTTCTGTGATGGGGGTCCGGGGCTCAATCCTCGGTCCCGGCACAGATTTATCTGATCACCAAACCTCTTCCTTCAACTCTGACAAGACGTGTATTAATCACATATTGCGAATGTGAGGAATTTCCAGGCGTCCACCGTGGTTCGGATTCCACGTTAAGCTGTAGGTCCTTCCATTTCATCTCATAATCACCCTACCGTTACACATTAGCGTAAGTGTGTATAGCCCGAACGGGTAGTAAGACGCGGTGTTAATAATAGTAATAATAAAATTAGAGGAAAAATTTTTCATATTTCCCCGAGTGTAGATTTGAAACCCAGCCTCAACGTCACCGGTAATACAAGTTTTTGTGAGAATTACGCCTTAGACCTTGTGACCACCGTGTCAGGTTAAGGGCAATGTTGAAATGTGGGAGCAGGAGATCAAAAGTGGAAGAGATATTCAGTTTGTTTGATAAAGGTATTCACATGAGAAAAGTATGTGTGTTTCTCACTACAAACATAGGATTATGAAGAGCAGTGTAGGATATATTTTAATTATTTAACAACACGCTTCGGTGGCCACATGGTCTAAGTCGCTACTCTTGCAAGAGACTGATAGACAGCCTATAATGGGGAGATAGAGTTTCGTTCACGGTTGGGTGTATTGGTGGGTTTTTCCCCCCTTAAGTAACTTGCCACACTCTCTCTCCACGCAAATGCGAATACACTTATGATAAATTCAACCTTTTTATGCTTAACCCATTAGATGAATAATACCGAAGTTTAGTAAGACACAGTAATAGAAAAATATATTTAATATAATGCCTTCAACTTAGTATCTTATATGTAAGAAAGCTTTTACGCTTTTACAAATATTTTTTCGCCCCCAGTAGTTTTGGCGTAAAGTGCTCACCCAAGGACCCAATGGTCGTGGGTTCAAACCCAACCGAGGTCAACGGATCTTTCTCAAGCGATAAAAATCAGTAGCACAACTTCCTTCGGAGGGTAAGTAAAGCTTTCGGTCCCATATCGATTGTGGGGCGTGTGAAAGAACCCTGGAAGGTATGTGGAAAAACCTTTCCCAGCAAAATTTGTTGGCACTTTCGCTCTCGCTCATAGAAATTATAATGTTCTGATATAATCAGTATGATCAGACAATTCACGTTAAATACCCAAATAAACAAATAAAAAAATACAATTTATTGTACACGCCTTAGCTTACTTTCATGCTATTCACTTTCATGTACAATACATTTTGTAATCGTATTGTTCATTCACGGGAGGAGTTTACATCTGAAAGGTCTTTTTTCTTACCAATATCCTACTATATAATAGATTTCTGGTAGGGAAAAAAGTCCTTTCCCAGGTAAACTCTTGCCGTGAACGAACTTTACTAGCGGCAGCGTAAAGACACCAAATTTCCTTTGGCTGTAGTATCAACTATATTAGAATAATTAATCTACGAATAAAGAATGATCTAGAACACAGGACAACTCAGTGGTTATAGATGATTATTATTATTATTATTAGCACCGCGTCTTACTACCCGTTCGGTTTATACGCACTTACACTAATGTGTAATGGTAGGGTGATTGTGAGATGAAATGGAGGACCTACAGTTTAACGTGGAATCCGAACCACGGTGGAGGCCTGGCATTCCCCACATTCACAAGATGTCTTGTCAGAGGTGAAGGAAGGGTAATTTCTTAGTTTATTCAGCAGTCTTCAGTTTGGAATTACTATAGGCCTATGTTATTTATCTGGCAATACATTTTTATGCTTTAAGCAACAATGAAAATTATATTAATGTAAGCTAGGTAGGCCTAGTTTAATTGTCAGCTTCCCAAATATTTTAAAGTTCATAAAACTGTGATAGGATTGACACCCCCCCCTTAAATGCAATGTACCACCACCACCACCACCAATCCAATAAACAATACTGCCGAACTGATGAATTTGAGTGTGCTTTTTCTTAAATGTTTTCCCACTCTCTCTACACGCAAATGGTGTACATGGGTATACTGCCTATTTATTTGTATAAAATAGGTGGGAGGGATGAGACTGGCTAAAGTTACTTCCTGCTTTGATACACACCAACTCCCAGGACAAAATATAAGTGTATTTAAGATATTTCTAATATCGCTAACCCCTGATCGCAAGGAACTTGAGAACTGGCAACCCTGTCTTAAACTACTATTAACGTTCCCTCCAATGCGTATCAAGGTATACCAAAGGTGACCGACCACCCATCCCGTATTTAATTTTACTTTGAGAGTTTCAACCCCAACGCGTATGTGTTCCGTAAATGTCCCATATTTTAGAAATTGCATGGTGTGAAACATAGGTATTTTACAATATTAATTATTATTTTTAGCACCGCGTCTTACTACCCGTTCGGGTTATACGCACTTACGCTAATGTGTAATGGTAGGGTGATTGTGAGATGAAATGGAGGACCTACAGTTTAACGTGGGATCCGAACCACGGTGGAGGCCTGGCATTCCCCACATTCACAAGATGTCTTGTCAGAGGTGAAGGAAGGGTTTGGTAATCAGATAAATCTGTGCCGGGACCGAAGATTGAACCCCGGCCGCAGTGGTTTGAGAGTTGGAGTACTAAGCCAAAGGTCCCGGGCTCGATTCTTATGTCCAGTTGTCATTTTACAATTTAAAGAGTATTATATTTAACAGCGGCTATATGCGTAGCCATATACTGTAATAGTTTGTCTATTTAATCCACCATTATACGCGTGCTCGTACAGCTGTCATTGTAATTTTGGCAGCAAAAAGCACTCCAGGGCCGAATTTGGCTGCGTTTTCTAATAGCGCGTGTTCTTAATTAATCACTCATCGGTAATTTACGACGTCCACACGTCCATCACAGACTCTGCCTTTAAATATGAATAATGGCCGCGAGCACGGGATGACTCCTGGATACTGCAGTGGTTAGAGAATTGGTGTATTAATCCAAAGGTCCCAGGTTATATTCCCATGTGCAGGTTTTTTTTTTTCAATTTAAATGCCTGGTCTCCACCGTGGTTTGGATCCCACGTTAAAGTGTAGGTCCTCCATTTCATCACAATCACCCTACCATTACACATTAGCTTAAGTGCGTATAACCCTAACGGGTAGTATGACGTGGTGCTAATAATAATAATAATAATTTTACTGTTTCAACTTGAATCCACTGTTTATGGTTAGTGTAAGCCTGAAGTTTGTGACATTACCAGTGACCTTAATTCAGTGCTGGTTCACATGACCTACAGTTTAGCGTGGGATCCGAACCACGGCGGAGGCCTGGCGTTCCCCACATTTCACAAGTTGTGATTAATACACGTCTTGTCAGAGGTGAAGGAAGGGTTTGGCAATCAGATAAATCTGTGCCGGGACCGAGGACTGAGCCCCGGACCCAAGAACAGAAGTCCAACACCTTACTCCTGAACCACCAGGTCACCAATTACGCTAATATTTTTAGGGATTAGTGAGGCTATATTCATAGTAAGTGTACCCGCGTTGGCGTGGAAGTAAAGTGGAAAACTATTTTGGGAAATCACCCCCAGTAGTCTTACAACCGAATTTCCATATCTCCCCGTCATCGGCACTCTAGTCTACTGCAGGTGTAGCGCGTTAGACCACGCGGCCACCGAGGCGGGTCAAATGTAATATTGTCTTAGTACACACCCCTGAGTAGAAATAATCAATTTTAAGAAACTCTTTCTTTATTTTTTCGTGAAAAAATAAACTTACTCCTAATCAAATTTCAAGCAATCTTCATGTCCCATCTTATTGTATTACACGAGTTTATTTCAGATGTGTTCAAACGTGCATTTGTAATATTTTCTTATATATAAAAATAAAACGAACCCTTTTATTTCTTTTCGTTTGTCTTGAGTTTCTTTCGTTATATTTTCACAGTCGCAGTGTTAAGACCAAATTAAAAAAAATAAATCCTGAGGAAATCAAAACTACACTCAGTCTTACCTTAACTGATTACACTATGTCCCTATCTTATATGCAACACCATAGTGGAATAGTGCAAGGTAAGCTTGATTACTAACTTACAGAATAAATTAAGAGTCATTAGACCATAAATTGTTGGATAATTTTTTGGTGCATACATTTTAAAATTAACGTTATTTAAAATCTTAAATTGAGGATGTAGGCGACGTGAGATAAGATTTGTTAATTTTTTTGCAGTCTTTATATCAAAAATTTTTTTTTGTAAAGATAAATCAAATATTGAACCAGTAGAAAAAAAGAAATTAATTTTCATCACAAAATTATATCAACAATATTGTTGAATTTCTATCAAGGGTATCCTAAAATTTAATGATAACATTTTTCTCTTCATTTAAAGAGTCTGTCTTCTAATACCGCTATGCTAACAATATATATTCAACAACCGTTGATATCACCACGTGAAGAAAATTAAATTAATAAGTTTCTACATAAACAGTATTTTATTTAGTTTGGCCATACAAATGTTTTGCTATAAAACTGCAAAACTCGCCCCCCACCCCCCTCACGCTCACACCTTTGTATTTTGTTTTCTCATACTCAATGTATTGCTATATTTAAATATAGAATTTTAATTTATATGGTAAAATGTGAGAAAAATATAAGTTAGAAAAAGTGTACACTCATTTCCCATAATTTAATGTGGGGTCGCGTGAAGACCATGGTGATACAGCTAATTCTAGAAACTCTTATATCTTGTGTAGCCATCAGAGATTCTTGGCCTGTGGTAAAAAAAAAGAAAAAAAGGCGGCTCCGTATTGTACCCGATACCTCAAACTATATGATCAACAGTGTCCAATGTATATACATATTATGTGTAGTAATTTAGAATTCCAATTATATACTACGAATTTCTTATGATCAAATTAATAATCAGGAACTAGACTAAATATTCAAATTATTAAAAAAAAAGTGCGTTTGATAACATATATTATAAAAGGAATATAAATCCTTAGACCACGTGACTACAAGTGCTATATTTTCTAATAGCATTATTTTGGTATACAATTTCATTAACATATTCTATGCATAAAATAAAGTGTATTAACAAAATCTTTAAATAGAATTATATAAATAGAATAGATTATTATTATGAATATTATTATTAATAGCACTGCGTCTTACTACCCGTTTAGTTTATATTACTGTACAATAATTACACTAATGCATTTTGGGGTGAGAAATATTGAATTTAGAGGAAGTGTGCCTGCATTTGTGTGAAAGTTAAGTGGAAAACAATTTAGAAACAAGTATCAGTACACCTGACCGGGATTCGAACACCGCTATCCAAGTTGACGGCAGTCCAGGCTATTGCAAAAATACCAATTTAGACCACGCGGCAACCAAAGCGAGTCCTAAATATTTAGATGACTCAATGGCATCTTCTTCAGGCCCTACTGTTTCCTGGGGGCAACGAAATATCAAACAATTTGTAAAAATGTGTATTAGAATATTCTATATAAAAAAGAGACATTTAAAAAAATACAAAACTTAAACATATATATTTTATTTATATTTAGCACCACGTCTTACTACCCGTTCGGGTTATACGCTTTAAGTACTAATTACGCTAATGGATTAAGAAATGAGAAGGTTGAATTAGAGGAAGTGAACCCGCATTTGCGTGGAGGGAGAGTGAAAAACCACCCCCAGTTCACCCGACTGAGATTAGAACCTCGATCTTCGCCGTCCTAAGCAGTCGAGCTCAACACAACTAGCGCGTTAGCCAACTACGCCACCGAGGCGGGTTGTATTTTATCAATATTAGAAATCAGGAAAGAGACAAAATATTCTGGAATGATAAATCAGGTTATCTCTGGAAAGGTGATTTTGATAACGTCTATAAGAAGAATAAAAAATAAAATCGTCCTCCAGTAGACGTATTTATTCTCCCTGGAAACGTGTCGAAATTACTCACAGATGTTCCAGAAAACTATTTTATCCCTTCCTTCCTTTTTTTTAAAGAAGAGTAAAAAAAGTGACATGGAGGATATAAAAAAATACGGAGGGTGTGGGTGGATGAATAGGTGGGTGTTGGGGGGTGACGTCACAGACGGGTGCGAAGGGATGAAGAAAAGTTATCTGCCAGGATAACCCTGGGGATAGATTCAAGTACATGTATCACAAGGGGTGGTTGATAAGAGGGGGGGAATGATAGCTCTTTACGGACGCTATTTGCGTCGCCATCTCAACTCAAATTGTACTATTTTGCTCGCTGTTAGCGAGGCAGTGAGTACCCTTTTGAGTCCCCCAAGCCACCTTATAACAAGGTATACCTCTTTACATCCCCTCCCCACCCCTCTTTTCCCACCTCAAAATGGGGAGAACATTCTTACTAGAGTCTCGCTGTGACGATAAACGTGCCATGTTAACGACCTCATTTCTATTGTGTAAGCCCCTCTCATTTCTATTTTTTTTTTGTCTTGGATTTTTATCTTAACTTGAAATTGAGATAAAATCTTTTATTGAAAATATATAATAGGCAGTTTCATCTATGAATCAATATGTGCTACACCCTATTAGTGAAACCTCCCATTTAGTGAAGTAAACATTGAGTGAAATGTCTTCTTCTCTTGACCCATTTCCCAAACGGGACAGACATTACACGAATCATAACCCATTTCAGATATTATATGTTAATAACTATACTGTGTGTATTTTAATTGGTTGTGCTGGGGTCCGGGGTTCAATCCTCACGGCACAGATTTATCTGATTGCCAAAACCCTTCCTTCACCTCTTACAAGACCGTGTATTAATCATTACTTGTTAACGTGTGGAATGCCAGGCCCTCCACCGTGGTTCGGATCCCACGTTAAACTGTAGGTCCTCCATTTCATCTAACAATCACCCTACCATTACACATTAGCGTAAGTGCGTATATCCCGAACGGGTAGTAAGACGTGGTGCTAATAATAATAATATTTTAAATGGTGTCAAATATTCTAATGGTGTATTCTCATCGAATCAAACACTACGAAATGTCATACAAGCATGGGTATATAAACGCTTAGTTTTAAGAGCTATTCAATTTTATTTTTTTGAAAGATGGATTGGTCTTGGTAGGACCATTGAAAGGCCTGTTACAGTAAGACATTCGAATACGTTGGGTTTTTATCTCTGGGGACGTTTAAAGTCCATTATTGGCGCAACCTCTGTGCCTCATTTTGAGTTTTTAAGAGATTTTCGTAAATGAATGTAAGCATATACGTTGTAATGGTATTGTTTTGGACTACACTCATTTATTTAAAAAGTCATAGATAAAGTGTATTTTTCTTTAAAGAACTTAATGTACATTTTACTTTTAATACTTCATCCATAGATTATCGACCGTTTTCATAAGTAATGTCAATACAATTCGTTTTAAAACTTTCATTCTTTAAAAAACCTCCTTTCTTCTATTTGAAAATCAGCCGCATTAGTGTCTCCTGTTAGCAAGTATCACCGGTAAATAATTGAGTTTCAGAGTGGTTTTTTTTCACCACACAAATGTGGGTACATTTGTTCAAATATTCTACCACCTTTATCACTATTACTACCCTCTTTAGTGGCCGAACGGTTTAAGGTGTCACTTTTGTGTGAGGTGGATCTGTTGATAACGAGGAGATAGAGGTTCGAATCTTGGCCGGGTCTACTGAGTGTAATTTCCTATAAATTGTTTCCCACAATCCTTCTGTGCAAATGCAAGCATATTTCCTCTAAAATGCTTCCTTTCCTCATACCTACCCGGTTAGCGTAATTAACAAAGATGCGTATAGCACGAACGGGTAATAAAATGAAAATCGTGGCAACATGGAATAGACGAGGAAGGTAGAGTTTATGAGGAACTGCACCCTCATTTTCTTGGAGGTTAATTGGGAAGTAATTTAGGAAAATAAACGTTCACAAAACACCTGTCCGGGATACGAGCCCTATGCCTCTGTCTCACCAACAGCCAAAACAAGACAGGCCAGACATTAAGACCGTGCTACCATTGATTCGGGTAATCTTAGGGTTAAACGTATTCTTACTTACTCTTGACCATTTGGAGAGGGAAGTTTTGGTACCATCAGAACAATTCGAAATCGAGAATTTGATAAATGCCGACGTTTCATTAACCCCTTAAAACCAAACGGTGGTTTTCGTGATACGGTTTTTCTGTCTGTCTCTCTGTATTTGGACCTAGACCTGAAACTATTTCACATATCCATGGGTTTCATAAAGTTAATCAGAGTAATTTTCGGTAATAATATGGGTGACCTGGTGGTCTAGGGGTAAGGTGTCAGACTTCTGTGCTGGGGGTCCGGGGTTTGATCCTTGGTCCGGTCACAGATTTATCTGATTACCAAACCATTCCTTCACCTCTGACAAGACATCCTGTGAATGTGGGGAATGCCAGGCCTCCACCGTGGTTTGGATCCCACGTTAAACTGTAGGTCCTCCATTTTCATCTCACAATCACCCTACCATTACACATTAGTGTAAGTGCGTATAACCCGAACGGGTAGTAAGACGCGGTGCTAATAATAATAATAATAATAATAATATAATATATTTTGATCTAAGTTTAAAGGTAGTCTAATTAAGAGCAAAACGAGTTTAAACCAATTTTTATCAGAGCTCGCTTTGATAATTTTGATTAAATTTTGTACTCAGGCTCTGTTCATGATTACAAACCAAATGAAAATTCTCATTTTCCCATGAAAATATCTTTAAAAGGTGCTTTAGACGATGAAATCACCCATTTTTTGGCATATCTCCGTAAGTATTTTTTTGGATAAGAAGTAACCCATCATTGTAAAGTTTTATAGTAGCATTCAAAATTAAAATCCTTTATTTAAAATATTTTTTTTAATAAAACAAGTAATTTCTTAGATACAAATAAATATATATACTTTTTAATTCAAATATGAATTTGATTCCTATGATCTTTGATGGACAGAGATGTTTCTCTTTTTTTTTATGTTTCTTTAGAAGTGTATATTATTTAATTTATGCTCTTTAGTGATTTCTTCAACAGCTTACACTAGCCCCGCGGCTTATTTGGTGCCTACTGACAGCTGACTTTTGACAGTCAACATTTAGGTATATACCTAAATTTTGACTGTCAGAAGTGACAGCTGTTAAACATATGTTTTTGCAGATCATATGGTTCGGCGTAGAGATACATAATTTGGTCTGGTAACTTTTCAAAGTCGTCAAGTCAGCACCAAAGAAGCCGTGGGGCTACTGTACGTTTTAATTCGTTTCACAAACATTACGAGATTCGAGTAAATAACTTTAAGATAAAGATGGGGAGAAAATCTGTGTGGCGCACCGTATAATTTAAATAAAAAAATTTATCAAATGTATAAATACACCATAACAAAACAAAAAGCTCATAATACAATGCTTTACATCTAGAAAAAAAAGTTCAGCCTGAACTGATAGTAAGACAAGGGTGCTTTAAAAAAAATAATAAAGAAAATAAAAATACATTCAGAAATCATCATCTCGACCATTATTGTAATCTTGCTAATGGAAAACACGGTTCGAAAAGTTTCCACTCAAAGACTTGTTTTTGCCCGTCTCCATAGTAGCTAATGGCTCCTCCATGCTTGTTGGGCCTTTTGCCAATATTTGTCGTATAACGTGGATACACAAACATATCCCACTTTCTCTTCTTACCCCCTCGTATCAACAAACAACCCTATCCACGTTCAAAGGATCACATCGATTCCCTCCGCCATACTTCAGGGGAAATATTCCATGTTATTAGAAAAAAAAATCACTTCCGATATTGAAAATAAACGAATTTTATATGATACACAAATAAGCCTATGGCAAGTAAATATTAGTCTTTAATCATTTTCTTTAAGCAATACAAATTTATGTAGTAAACTTTTTCTACATTTATTATACAGGAGTAAACCTCGACGGTATTTTTGAGTATAGTACTCACTTCATTACCAAAATGTTCGTGGGTTCAAACACAGCTGGGGGTCATCGAGTTTTTCTTGAGTGATAAAAAAAAATCCGTGGCAGGTGTAAAAGAACCTTGGATGGTTTCGCGAACAGTCCTTTCCAGGCAAATTTGATTGGCCCTTTCATTCTCCTCAAAAGAAAATTCTCGTATTTTTATATAATCAGTCAGTTCAGAACGTGCATATTTAATATCTCAAATGATATTAAAAACCTGCTATACAAGAATACGCAATTCTTATGACAGATTAGGTTACAAAACTACTGTTGTAGCCCGAAAATCATCGCAACTCGAAGCAATGCATTTTATTTTTCACTTATCGATAAATGTATTAAATGGTGATTGTCATATACGGATCTAACTGTAGTAATTATTATTAGCACCACGTCTTACTACCCGTTCGGGCTATACGCACTTACTCTAATGTGTAATGGTAGGGTGATTGCGAGATGAAATGGAGGACCTACAGTTTAACGTGGGGATCCGAACCACGGTGGAGGCTTAGCATTACACACATTCGCAAGCTGTGATTAATACACGTCTTGTCAGAGGTGTAGGAATGGTTTGGTAATCAGATAAATCTGTGCAGGGACCGAGGATTGAACCCCAGACCCTGCCAGCATAGAAGTCTTGACACCTTACCCCTGGTCCACTAAGTCACCCGTCTGTAGTAATTAACACATTTGTAACTAAAAATAAACTCCGTCATAAATTTCGAAAAAGGGTGGGCATACAAAATCATATGACAGCGAGTGATATGGCGTCATGTCGCTAAAGTGTCATATTTCTGTGAGGAAAATCCTTTTAGTTTAGATAATGCAGGGGTAGATTTAGGTTTTTCGTGAGAGAGTGGGAGGGATGGGGTGGGGGCACAACCAGGATTTTTGTCAGGAGAGGTTCATCCAGAAATTTAGTGAGGGGGGGCGCAGCAAGGATTTTTTTATTACTATTTAGCACCGCGTCTTACTAACCGTTCGGGTTATACGCTTTACTAATTAAGATAATGGATTAGGAATCTGAAAGGTTTGATTTAGAAGAAGTGAACCCGCATTTGCGTGGAGGGAGAGTGGTAAACCATTTAGAGAAAACCATCCCCAGTTCACCCAACCGAGATTCGAATCTCGATCTCCCCGTCCTCGGCAGTCGAGCTCAACACGACTAGCGCGTTAGCAACTACGCCACCGAGGCGGGTAAGTATTCTAATGAGGGGGGTGAAAGAAGATTTTCGTGAGGGGAATGCAGCAAGATTTTTTTGGGGGGGTTGCTCAATAAAGAGATTTCGAGAAAGGACGCAGTTAAAATTTTAGAGAATTGGGGGGCGGGCAGTATTTTTGTGTGGGTATTGCACCCAGGATTTTCTTGAGAGGAGGGAGCGCTCTCACGAGACAGGAACGGGGGAGGTTCTCCCTCTAAAAATTACGATGGAAATATTCTTCAAAATTTGAAAGTGAATCTGAGAGAAATTTTGAGATTAATTAGAAAATGTGGAAAAAAAAACCTCATAATATTTCATCGTTTGAATTTTTTTTTATTAGTTCAATTGTGTGCTGAAATGTAAATCATATATTGACAGCGAGTGATACGCAAAGCAACTGGCCAGCGATATATAATAATAATAATAATAATAATAATAAATAATAACAATAATAATATATAATACGTGACAGTACAACTAGTCAACCCTGAGGGAATGCGGGCATTTGAAAATCATCGTTTTTTTTCTCTCTTATTACCCGCTCGTGTTATACGCTTATTTACTAATTACGGTGATGGTTTTAGGGATGAGGAAGGTTATATTATAAGAAGTGTATCCACAATTGAGTAGAGGGAAAATGAAAACCTATTTTTTTTAAAACAAAACAGTACACCCGTACTGATATTCGAACCTCTATCTCCTCGCCATTGGCAATAGAGTAGTATCGCGTTAGACCATGCAAGCCACTGAAATGTGTTCCACTTAGTTAATTTGCTTCTGAAAAAACAGGAAGGTAAAAAATGGGGGGAGAGTTGGGAGTGGGGGGAAAGCGCAGATGTAATTCGGTATTACATCCCTCGGTCAACTTGGGTCACATTGTATTTTAATTGCGACTCCCTGTCAACAGAAGTAGAGGGGGGTTACCCTCCTACCCCCAGGTGTGCAATATCCACTGACTGCCAATAACAATCCGGACAAACTACCGGATCATAATAATATAGATAGTGATACCACCGGGGCCTATACAGGCCTTGTAGAGAGAGGTTTACGTATCCTTTCGGTTAAAAACAAACCAAAATCAACTCTAGTTTTTCATGTTTGGGTGTCACTGGTAGATTTGTTAAGGTGGATGCTTTTAATGCCGGGATCAATATCAACTTAAAGTTAAAATAACGTAACTTAACGTAAAGGATATCTTCATGTGTAAATGGAAGCGATCACGATACAGGCAACTTAACGTTGACTCGCAGTTAACTTAACGTTGACTCGCAGTTAACTTAACGTTGACTCGCAGTTAACTTAACGTTGACTCGCAGTTAACTTAACGTTGACTCGCAGTTAACTTAACGTTGACTCGCAGTTAACTTAACGTTGACTCGCAGTTAACTTAACGTTGACTCGCAGATAACTTAACGTAAGAGATGTGCTGGAAGGTATTTTACCGGAAGTGAACGTAACATGAAGGGTATCACGGGATCTAGCCAGCCAATCACTATGCGAGTGACGTCAATAAGGCTATTTAGTAATTCATTTGATGGTTTTAAGAACCAAGGTTCACTCGTTAGCATAAGTTCTAGTGATCAGACATTGAAAAAAATAAAATTAAACTAAAATAGGAAAGCTAAATCTATCAAAAAAAAGTTTTGTAATAGATATTTATTATATCGATTGAAAATTGTAAACATTCACAGATCATCACTGTACAGATAGTCCAAATCACAGATCATGCTCTAGAATGAAGAGGTTTGGCTCGATTTGTTAATTTAAGTTACGTGAATCGTGATCATACATCAGTGTTGTTGTTTTTTAATTTTAAGTGAACGTTACGTTAAGTTAAAGTTAAGTTGAGCGTGATCCCGACATAATGCGTGATTATTTACTTAGGAATTTGATGCTCTACTGTTCGTGGAGGAATGTTTTTAAAGTGGATGCTTTTAATGCTTAATTATATACGGGATGATTTGTTATATTAATGCTTGATTGTTTACGGAGGGATTGCTGTCGATGCTCAAATGTTTACGGGTACTTTTTTTAGTTGGATGCTATTGATAATCGACTGTTTATGGGAAATTTTGTTTATAGGATTATGTGTACAACTCAGAAAATCCCCCTCCTAAACATAAGGTATTTTTTTTAAATTACGTAAGCTAAAATTATATTCCACGTTTGGACTATAGCTCATATATATAAGCAAACGGCCTATATATTAACTTATACAGTAGCCGCATGGCTTCTTTGGTGCTGACTGACAGCATTGAAAAGTTACCAGACCAAATTATGTATCCCTATGCCGAACCATATGATCTGCAAAAATGTGTGTTTAGCAGCTGTCACTTATGATAATCAAAATTTAGGTATATACCTAAATATTTACTGACAGAAGTCAGCTGTGAGCTGTCAGTCAGCACCCAAGAAGCCATGGGGCTACTGTATCCAAAAGAGACACAACATCCATCCCCCATCTGTTAATTCATCACTGTAAAAGGGCAAACTAATATTTCACCCAAATATATTTCGATTCCAGATAACTAGAGAAACACGCTATCAATAAAGCAAAGGTGTAAGATTATTCAAATATCAAATGGGAGTTTATCTATGGGTAATTATGATTTATGTCTTTAGTAAATATGAATTCAGCCCAATCACTTCTTTAACATAATTAATTTGTCCTGGGCCATAGTATTAATTCGGCCCCATAGACCATACAAATAAAGCCCTGTGAATCAAACAAATTTTTTCCATAAATTAACTATTATCGTGTTGTGCCAAATGCTAGGTTAAGATTGTGTTGTAAAACTATTCGACACGTTCTGTCTTTCGTTTACTATGAGAAAATATGTACATCCATTTAAACAAAATCATCATCTCTGAAGTAAAAACCGAAGTGTAAGCTTTGTTAAATTAAAATCAATAAAACACGTCACATGTGTGGTATTTTTTAATCCTATTTAACGTAAAACATCACGTATATTTGTTAAGGCTAAATATAAATAAACATAATTAATAAACGCACATATAAGGGGGTGATAAATCGAGAACTGTTTTACATGTCAAAACTTCCTTGCTCGCTGAAATGGGACGATTTTGGCTGAATCGCCTTAACGTGGAGTAGCAGTCATTTTGGTCCGAGATTTCCCTACCCCTGCCGTTACTGTATAACGTAATTTTACTGAAATGAGGTGGGGCCAGTAGGGGGGTTCGGAGGGGGGGTCGACGCATATATATATAGGGTAAACCGTTTGTTTGAAACCGATAAACAATGGAACGCACAATTTCACAATCGTGGGATGCATGTTAATGCTAGACAATCGTATGCGTGTGTTGTTTTTTGTTTTTTTAAAAAAGAAAATCAACAAAATGTTCGCTTGTTATCCTTTCCGGATGTTTCAATTCATCATCGTAATGCGCCACGAGTGTTCAAATGGAAAACTAATTCTGTGCATTGTTTTAGATGAGCTTTTGATGACGAGTATTGAAGGCTTTGGATCTAGATCCGGAACAGTTTTCATCTACATTTCCGATATTGGGTACACAATTTTTCGTACAAAAAAAAAAAAGTGCCCGCTATATTATTACAGGGTATGTTAACATCATAGGACGCGCTTCGGTGGCCTCATGATATAAGTCACTCTTGCACCAAAATAAACCGCAGATATCGGGTTTCGAATCCCAGTAAGGTGTACTGACACTGTTGTCGACTCTCCCTTCCGCAAATGTGGGTACACTTCTCTTAATTAGAACTTACTCATACTTAATACGTTGGTGTAAATAGTACATGGGCGTATTACACGAACGGTTAGTAAGACGTGGTGCTTAAAAAACAGTATGTATCTATGACGAGAGATTAAACTTTGTTATTTTAAGAAGTGATCCATTAAATAAAAAATGTGCTTGATAAAGATCTTATCACAAAATGAATGAAGCTACAGAGGAAAAGTGGATGTTACAAAATTATTATCTAATTCTCAAGATGTCTGGTTCTAGCTGCATTACCTACTTAAGTTATGTGTTATCTGGGGGTGAGACGGGCTCTTAAGACGTCTGGTTCTAGCTGTATTACCTACCTAAGTTAGGTGCTATCTGGGGGGTGAGACGGGCTCTTAAGACGTCTGGTTCTAGCTGTATTACCTACCTAAGTTAGGTGCTATCTGGGGGACGTCTATAAAACAAGCATTTACAAATAAGTTTATTATTATTATTATCATCACCGCGTCTAACTACCCATTCGGGTTATACGCACTTACGCTAATGTGTAATGGTTGGGCGATTGTGAGATGAAATGGAGGACCTACAGTTTAACGTGGAGTCCGAACCACGGTGGAGGCCTGGCAATCCCCACATTCACAAGATGTCTTGTCAGAGGTGAAGGAAGGGTTTGGTAATCAGATAAATCTGTGCCGGGACCGAGGATTGAACCAGGACCTCCAGCACAGATGTCTGACACCCTACCCCTAGACCACCAGGTCACCTATATATCTATAGTTTCAGAATTATTGGCAAATTATTATTTTAATTTAGATTTCGGATCTTGGGAGATGAATGTTTAGCTCTTGAACAGAGCTTTTCATTTATTCCTTGATCAATTTTTGTGAAAATGTATATTATTTCATTTACGATTTTTAATAAAATGTTATTCTCCGTTTTTCCATTATATTTCTGCAATCTTACAAGTTGTAAGTAAATGTATATTTCTAGAAAAAGAAAGACAGGATTTGTGGTGCAACGTATTATTTATTTAAGAAAAAAAAATTGTATAGCTGACGTCATTTAATAGAGTGGGAGCTTGTTTACAACACTTTACAATGACATCCAAGAGGGGGAAGGAGGGGGGGACAAGGATCATGTCGGATGATCTCGGCGCGTTTCCGATCAGCCGATGAACGATCATGGAGGGGGGGGGAGGGCGCTTGTACATCCCCTTCTCCTTCCACCTCTTCACCCTCACTCACCCCCCCTCACTTTATCCCCCCAGCACTATAAACCACACCATTTACAACGGTTTTTCATTAAATCTACAGGCCAGAAACAACGGTTTAACACTTCCCCTGCACCTAGTTTGGTAATTTATTGTTTCACCGCTCACAGAAGTACAGTCTGGTTACATGGAATATAGACTACATTTTATATTTATCAAAATAAAAAAGAAGGAAGTTTAGTTTTCCCTGTTTATCCTACCACCCGTCCGGGATATCTATTTAAATTTTTACCTTCGCTCGACTATCGAAAGCAAGATTTTGATAAATGTCGATGTTTCATGACTCCTTGAAACAAAACAAAAAAAAAGTTGTTTTCTGTAACTCGGGCTAGAGCCCTAAACTATCTTACAGTTTGGGTTCAAACTTAGTATCTGGAGTTTTTATTAGGTCGCCCAAGGGATTTTTGGAATTAGGCACCTAGCCCTAAAATTAAGGGTAATTTACCAAAGGACAAAATTTTTTAAAAAAAATCTATTTTCTCAAAATTCGCTGTAAGGGTTTTTATTAAATATTATATCTAGACATTGACAAGATGAAAATTCTTATTTTCTTATGAAAATAACTTCTAGGGTAGTTGACATAAAATAAAACTTCCAATTTTCATCATTTCTCCGCAACTATTTGAGATACAAAATAAAGTATATTAAAACTTTAGTACTATTAAGGCTAAACATATTTTATTTGAACTATATTTTTATAAAACCAATAGTTTCTTAGCTATAGACAAATAAATATACTTTTTAATTCAAGTCTCTTAACATTAATTTGATTACTATGCTCTTTGGCGGACAAAGATATTTCTCTTTTCTCAATTGTTCTGTTCTCAGTGTTCCTAGTTCCTAGTTGCCATAGAGCAAGTAAGTAACAGTGGCTATTAATTCATTTACTATCTTTGGTGTAGTGTTTCTACAACAATACATATACCTAATATTTCGTTTCACAAATCTTATAAGTTTTTATTAAATGTCTATTTTAAGATAAAAGAGGGAGTGTGTGTATGGTTTGCGCCGTATAGTTTTTTTATCACCGCGTCTAACTCCCTGTTCAGGTACACACATATATAATAATTACGCTAATGGAGTGTGAAACGAGAATAGTTGAATTCATACAAAGTCCACCCACCCGCATTTACGTAGAGGGAGAGTGGAAAACGATTTGGGGAAAGCCCCTTCTCAGATCACCCGACTGGAATTCGAACCCCAATACCCCTGTCGTCAGCAGTATAGTCTACTGCGAGAGTAGCGCATTAGACCATGTAGCCATCTAAGCTGGTTGCACATAATATTTAATAATGGTCTTGATCAAAAGTAAAATTCATATGAGAGTTGTTGACTGATAATTGTTTATGAAAAAAATTTGAAATTTATAAGAGAAAGAATGTGCGATTTTACTGTAGGATTTAATTGTCTTTGATTTTATATATTATTATAACTAAGGCGAACCAGTGGTTAGACGCCCTAAAGCGTCAGGCACGCCAAATACTGAATTCAAGTGGTGACTGAAGGGGTTTCGGTTTGGATCAAGCAGTTACATACATGGATTTTAATTAAAATGTTCAAATCCCATGTTCATGCTAATGTGGGTGCACTTTTGTTAACTAAGTTCCTCATCTCCAACAATTAGTTTAAATTGTTAATAAGCTTAATGCTCTGAAATTTCTAATTAAAAAATGAAATAAAATAAATTAATAAAAATGTGAAAACGTTTAGTAATTAAAACATTTAAAAAATAAATAGAGTTAAATAATTGATTTTCCCCAGTCCTTTTTATAAAATATATATTAATTGGTCTTTGTATGCTTGCACTGTTATTAATTATTATTTTCTGCCCCTGTTATATATTCGTTCGTTTTGAAGAATTCTCCAAACGTGTTAGTAGAATAATGGGAATGGTAATTTATTTAACAAGCAGCGAGCTTGAATGCCATCAGAGCTACGTTCACATATAAATGGGTAATTTATAGTATGGCGAGGAAATTTAATTCATTTACTGACTTTCAGCTTACGTATAGAGCCCTAGAGAATAATAGCGAGTAAACATTTTCAACAGAGCTAATTACAATTCTATTTGAATAGTTTTAATTTAAAGAGGCCTCATTATAAGAAATTCTACTAGCACGTGGCTTATGGTGGGTGACCTGGTGGTCTAGGGGTAAGGTGTCAGACTTCTGTGCTGGGGGTCGGGAGTTCAATCCTTGGTCCCGGCACAGATTTATCTAACTGCCAAACCCTTCCTTCACCTCTGACAAGACGTGTGTTAATCACAACTTGTGAATGTGTGGAATTACCAGGCCTCACCGTGGTTCGGATCCCACGTTAAACTGTAGGTCCTCCATTTCATCTCACAATCACCCTACCATTACACATTAGCGTAAGTGCGTATAATCCGAACGGGTAGTAAGACGCGGTGCTAATAATAGCACATGGCTTCAATCTAAGAGATAATTTGTTACACAGTCGTAGCAACAAACAACCAGTGAGAATAATTTACCTAGAACAATTGGTGAAAATTTGTCATCCAGAAAATTATCAATCTTCCAAAACAAATTTTTTTTAAAAAAAATCGCCTGATTTGTTCAGTTTCTAAAAAATCATCTCTTTGAACAGATACAATATTGTAAAAGTAAAGGTTGTGAAAAATTGATCCCTTACCTTGAAAAATAAAAATATATTTTAGGGTGATTTAAAACAAAGTGGTCAGGAAAAGTACTTGTGCAAAGTGTAATGAAAATAAATGCAAGGGGAGTAGGTTACATAATGACGAGTTATATACTATGTACTCATTACTAATCACTGTTGAGGTGGTAAAATCTTCTAGGCTACGGTAGACAGTACATGTGTTGCGAATAAAATAAACTAGAGCCGTGTTCAGGGTATTGAATGGCTCAAATAAAACAAATCAGACTATTATAATTTTTTCCTGGCATTACCTTCCACAATATTATACTCCTTTAGCATCTCTAAGTTCTCAAAAAATTTCATTTCGGTGGTCATCCTAATAAAGAAGCTAGTTATCAAAGTAAGAGAAAGGTATGAATAATTACTTAAACTATTTAATGCATTCATACGTCAAGTTACAATAACTGCAGCTTTTACATTATTTAAGATATACGTTGCCAAGGCTAACTAATTTGGTTATCTTCAATTAAGTTACATGTGGTATTGGCTGGTTAGGTTGATATCTTCAATTAAAGCATAATTATGTTGCATCGGGTGGTTAGTTTGATATTTTCGATTAAAGCATAATTATGTTGTATTGGCTGGTTAGTTTGATATCTTAAATTAAAGAATAAATATGTTGTATTGGCTGGTTAGTTTGATATCTTCAATTAAGTTACATGTTGTATTGGCTGGTTAGTTTGATATCTGCAATTAAATCATTTGTTGTATTGGGTGGTTAGTTTGATATCTTCAATTAAAGCATAATTATGTTGTATTGGCTGGTTAGTTTGATATTTTCGATTAGAGCATAATTATGTTGTATTGGCTGGTTAGTTTGATATCTGCAATTAAATCATTTGTTGTATTGGGTGGTTAGTTTGATATCTTCAATTAAAGCTTAATTATGTTGCATCGGGTGGTTAGTTTGATATTTTCAATTAAAGCATAATTATGTTGCATCGGGTGGTTAGTTTGATATTTTCAATTAAAGCATAATTATGTTGCATTGGGTGGTTAGTTTGATATCTTCAATTAAAGCATAATTATGTTGCAATGGGTGGTTAGTTTGATATCTTAAATTAAAGCAAATATTGTATTGGGTGGTTAGTTTGATATCTTCAATTAAAGCATAATTATGTTGCAATGGGTGGTTAGTTTGATATCTTAAATTAAAGCAAATATTGTATTGGGTGGTTAGTTTGATATTTTCAATTAAAGCATAATTATGTTGCATTGGGTGGTTAGTTTGATATCTTAAATTAAAGCAAATATTGTATTGGGTGGTTAGTTTGATATCTTCAACTAATATATATTTTCCAAACCCAGGGCTCACTCTAAACAAGCAGTCAACCTCTATGATCACTCGACCAGCGGATCTAGTCGCCCNCTGAAGGGAGGTGGGGGGGATTGCTTCAGGGTGGGGGCCAAGCGGGTTGCTGATTGACCTTTTGACGTGGGATTTTACGTAACCAATTCCTCCATCAACACTTCTACCATTTTTCCTATTTGTAAACGCCTTTATCTAGGGACTTTTAACGAAAGATGATTATTTTACGATAGATTTTAAATAGGAAATTTGAGTTTTCTTTTGAGTTGGTGGCCTGGAAAATACTAATTATGGGGTTTAGATTCTAAAAATGACATCTAGAGTAGTGTTTAATTCTACTACCGCTTCTTACTACCTCTCCAGGCTATAAGCATACAGTCCGTCACCTTAGCTCCACAAGTATCGTGTTTGCCCACTGAGCTAAGGGTACCTGGTTCGATTCTTGGTAGAGATGAAAAAAGTATTATTAGTAAAATGTGGATTTCCTTTTTCACAGTGATAAATTAACGTCTGGCCGGTTCTATATTTAAATTAGTTTACTAGTCATGTGCTGATATTATCAGTCAGTTCAGAGAGTACACGTTAAATATCGCAAATAAATAAAAACCTTATATACGCGTGTACTATAATTATTAATATGATGGAGTAGGGCTGAGGTATGAAACATTTTAAAGGTTTGCTTGGAAGGAGAGTAGTAAGCCGTCTAAGTAATATCACCCGGATTCGAAACTTCATCTCTCCGTAATCAGCAGGCCAGTCTAACAAGAGAATGATTCCTAAAGGTACGAGTACACTGTAGATTAAAATCTAGCTAGACAGCGTTTAATCTAGCGAGAGCTTCTCTAAGCAATGGGTGACCTGGTGGTCTAGAAGGTAAGGGGTCAGACTTCTATGCTGGCGGCCGGGGTTTGATCCTCGGTCCCGGCAAGGATTTATCTGATTACCAAACCCTTCCTTCACCTCTGACAAGACATCTTGTGAATGTGAGGAATGCCAGGCCTCCACCGTGGTTCGGATCCCACGTTAAACTGTAGGTCCTCCATTTCGTCTCACAATCACCCTACCATTACACATTAGCGCAGGTGCGTATAACCCGAACGGGTAGTAAGACGCGGTGCTAATAATAATAATCTAAGCAATGTGTACAATGCAGCCGAATTTATCTCTATAGCGTGTCTAGCTAGATTACCATAGAGCGACTACCTAGACTTCTCTAACTGATATGTACACTAGAGTATCCGGCTAGAGTATTAAGGTAGAATAGACTGTATTCATGATTTTTATTCATTTTCCTCATTTCAGAGTTCATATGGCACCGAAGATTATGTCATTTTCTACTAACTTCTACCTTTTCCGTTTCCAAAGTTCCAGATAAATTTTTCAGTGCCTTTTTTTTTTAGCCCTATCTTGATATTATCTAACTCCCGACATTCCATAATTCGGGATAGCTTTAAAAACATTCAACAAAAGTTACTGTTTTGGGTTTTATCCCACACAAATTTAGTCTTTGCCATTTCAACTGAGAGCAGCTAGTCTATTTGTTCAATTATATAGAGCTAGTGAGAGCTAGAGACTCTCAAAACTGTTTACACACTGAGACTTCACCGAGACTTCTTTTAGACAGCTCTAGCTGAAAACGCTACAGTGTAGTCTTACCTTTAGAAGAAGGATAGAGCGGTGCTCCTCAGAGCAGGCCTACCGGTGATGGAGGACCACAAAATGGAAGCTATGCGCACTTGAAAACCAGCTGGAGTAAAATTTAAGGGTATGGGGGGGGAGGGGGGAGAAGGATTTGTAAACTAATTAGAACAAAAATAATTACCCCCCGTAACACCGATACTCAATCCCCATTCTTACCGTCATCTGACAGTTCAATCTATTACGAGAGTGACTTCTTAGACAATGCAACCACCAAAGTTCGTTAGAACCTATCACATTAAAAAAAACGCATTCCGCTATCCCGAAATTAAATCCATAATGACCAGGCTGTCACCGTTTGTTGATGAAGATAGTGACAATGTCTGTGTATAGAGGGGTGTCAGGTTGTCAGCACAATGAATTCTCCAGTCATTAATCTCAGTTTTATAGACCGGAGAGAAGGACGGACGGACAGACGGACAGACGGACAGACGGACAGACAGAGACGGACAGACGGACAGACGGACAGAGACGGAGAGACGGATTGACGGAGAGATGGACTGACGGAGAGACGGACTGACGTAGAGATGGACTGACGAAGAGATGGACTGACGGAGAGATGTACAGACGGACTGACGGAAAGACGGAGAGACGGACTGACGGACTGACGGACTGACGGAAAGACGGACTGACGGAAAGACGGAGAGACGGAGAGACGGACAGACGGAGAGAGGGACAGATGGACTGACAGAGAGACGGACGAACGAACTGACGAGGAGGCAGACAGTGTTGTAAGACCCACCTGTTTAGTTTGGGGGCAAATAAAACGTAAAACTCCAACATATTCTTGAGGTAAAAAATGTAAACGCTTACAATATTTTATATATATGTGTACCCGCGTTTGCGTGTAGAGACTGGGTAAAATTTTAAGAAAAAAACATCCTCGGTACATCCAACCACGACCAAACCCTGATCTCCCCGTCATCGGCAATTCAGTCTATTGCGAGAAAAGCGCCAGAGACTATGTGACCGTCGAAGCGGTTTTTTTAATCTAATTAAAAAACATAGTAAAATATCAAGTGATTTTTCATATTACATTTCCCTCCTCAACTTCAGAGACTGACAAACCCAAAACTTCAATTCGTGTATAATCCCCCCCTGCCCTCAAAAGTGGTTCAGATAATCCACCCTATCCTTATGGAGCACTCAAGTTGGTTAATTACGAAGCAACTACCGATCTAAACAGTTGGCCAGGAATCCAATTAGCAAAAGTTCCACAGTCTCGAAACCTATCGGATTGTAAGTTTCCAAATCTCCAGGTAGATGTCACCCCGCTGTGAAACCCAATGTAAGGGCGAGGAGGTAAGGGTTTGGGGGGTGGGGTTAAGGACAGGAGACAAATTGCAAGGTTTCGCCTTCCCCCATCCCCCCACCCTACTCTCCCCTTATTCCCAATACAAACCATAGCGGATGAACAATCAGATGCTAGCTAAGTTTTATCAGCTAATTAGAAGTGAAATTGCTTCCAAGCATCCGTTCAACAAAGTCTTTGTGTGTGTAATATTTATTTTACACGAATTTTTTTTAAAAAAGATGATCCTAATTAAAAGAGATCACAGGTATTTACATTAATTGATGGGAAATATAAGTTTTTTTTAACTAATGTCAGTAATGTGTGATTTACTAATTAACGTGTATAATTATAAAACTTTAACACATATATATAAAACAAATATATAATCAGAATAAAATAAATACAAATAAAGGATTAGGATTAAGACAAGAATTTTAGTGAAAGTCTTAACTTTTATAAAACTAACAATTTTTTTTTTCTAAACAAAAATTCTTAACACCATTTCTGATTTACAACTAACAACACTTTTTTTTCTGCAACGAGTCTTACTACCCGTTAGAATTATACACCTATGTAATAACTATACTAATGTGTTAGGGATTAGTAAGGTTTAATTTTGATGAAATGTTCCAGCATTTACGCGAAGGGAGAGTGGAAAATCATTTAAGGGGGGGGGGGACCACATTCAGTGCACCTGACCGGTGCGAGAGTAGCGTCTTAAACCATGCGGCCACCTAAGTGGGTTTTTAGTAACACTAACGAGGTGGAGATGAGAGGTATAAATTAGAGAAAAATATACCCGCATCTATCATGAGCTCCAACCTATAGCTCCAAGTCACCAGTTAGCGCTAGTTTGGATAAACGTCTTGGACCACGTAGCTACCATTGGTATTATAAGGGGGTTAACTTTTTTTTTTTTAATTTATTAAATCAGAAATGTATCAGTTACTTATACTTGAACACTCCTTACGTTTATTTTAATTAAATTTACCTATCCCCCCCCCTCCCCATGGCCGAGGAAGCTTTCAAAGAGAAGAGATTGCTGTCGACGAATAAGTTGAGTTTGGAACTGAGGAAGAAACCGATGAAATGCTATATTTGGAGCAGAAATTTGAACTCCCAGGAAGATGGAAAATAAATACTTGGAGAGCTTTAAACTGTGGAGCTGGAGAAGACTTGAAATGATCATGTGGACATACAAGTCCTTAGTAGAGAGGGTGTGAAGAGGGCCATTTCGGAAAAACAACTCTCAGTACCTCCGACTGAGATACGAACCTCGATCTCCCAGTTATTGGAAAGTGTAGTTTACTGAGAGATTAACGCGTTATATTATTATTATCACCACGTCTTACTACTCGTTCGGGTTATACGCACTTTCGCTAATGTGTGTAGTGTTAGGATGATAATGAGATGAAATGGAGGACCTACAGTTTAACGTGGAATCCGAACCACGGTGGAGGCCTGGCATTCTCCACATTCACAAGATGTCTTTTCAGAGGTGAAGGAAGGGTTTGTTAATCAGATAAATCTGTGCCGGGACCGAGGATTGAACCCCGGATCCCCCAACACAGAAATCCGACACCTTACCCCCTAGACCGCCAGGTCACCAACGCGTTATATAATTCAGCCATTGAAACGAGTATTTAATAGTTAATTAACATTAAAAAATATTATCCTCTAAAGTTAGTTTATAAATAATAATTTAAAAGATAAGAAAAAATTTATAAAAAAAGTTATTCGCTTTTTTTTTTTTTTTTGGCTGATAGGGTCTATTCTAATTTTGAACTTGGTTTTAGCTACCCTCATTTGATTTTATTGTTAAGAATTTCAACAAGTTTTTAATGTAATTAGTGCGTTAATTAGTGTAATGAAATGTGGATAGCGTGGATAGGTTGTATGAAGTGACAGACGGATGCTAATTTTATAAGAATTTACACCTCTTAGATTTAACCAATTTAGCTATAATATAAAATATTCCCTTTTCTCCGAACCACGGTTTCCATTCCTTTTTTTCGTTGCATGAAATTTTTGATAAGGAGCTTGATCGTAAGAATAGTAATCAACCCCTTTTATATTTAAAAAAAAAAGTCTATGCATGTTTTAGGGAAAATAAGACGGAGGTGGAGTGTTTGGGGAAGGGGGGGGGGGAATTGTAAGCGGTTGTGCGGCTTTGGAGCAAAGCACCCGTGCGTGATGCACCACTTTCCATTTTCTCTCTTTTTTTATACTCAACCAACACTTTTCATTTTTTCCCCTCCTCTTCTTGCATTCAACTTTCGTCCTTCAAGCACCTATTTCTACTATACTCCCCCCTTTCCCCCCACAACTTAAATTTAATCTCATATTCATTCACTTTCTATTCTTTCTTTACGGTTACAATAATTTTTTTTTGCCCCCTTTCATTCCATTTGTAGGCTTTTTTTTTTCCATGTTAAGGAAAAGAAGATCACGACTTCTTTCCTCAAGTTATACCCTTCTCTGGTTTCTATTTCTTACCAACTGCTGTTTCGCTTGCTACCCCTCCATATTTCTTTCTTCCCTCTTTCGGAGTCCAACCTTCCCCCAGTGTCACACTCATCACCTAGGGGCGCTAGTGGTCCGTCTGTTACAATCGTATCCCTTCAGACTATTACAAGCTCAGCCCCCACCCCCACGCCCCACTACCACCCCCCTCCACCGACCATCCGAAGGGACGAATAAGGTTTACAGGACTCCATCCCAACCACCGATACCATCTACATAAATCGTCGTCCGTAGAGAAAAGAAAAGAAAATTTTCGTTTCGAATCGGTTGAATCCAATTTTTTATTTTTTAAAAGCACAGTCTCTTACTACCAGTTTGGGCTTTAGACATATATATATATAGCCAACTAATTACACTGATGTGTAAGGGAGGAGTAAGGTTGAATTTAGAGTAAGTGTACTCACATTTGCGTAGATAGAGAGGGTAAAACTATTTAGGGGGAAAAAACACTTTGTAAACGCACGACCAGTATTAGAAACTTGATCCCCCCTCCAGGCCATAAAAAGCAGCCCATTCCATTGCTAACATGCGATTACTCGGACCAATCATTCAACGAGGTGGGTGGTGTTCTATTAGGACTAATCTTGCGTGTCTGTCTCTTTTAAAAGGAATATAAATTATGGGAAAGTTATGTTTAAATTCTCGTGTGTGTGAGAGGGGATAACTGAACTTATTGGAATTGTGACCTTTTTTTTTGGAAAAATGAACAGCAAAAATCACAAACAATAAAATGGTGATCTAGACAAAGTTATAGTTGATTTTATTAATTTTTGTAACTTTATTAGATGGTCTACCGATGCATAATTAAAGCGCGAAACAAATTGTAGGAAATTTTTTTCGTAAAATTTGACTATTTAAAGAGGGGATGCATGGAACGCGAAAAAAAAAGCAAGTATTGTTTGTGTATGTTTTTTTAGCAAAACTTTTTTTTAACAAAATAAATCAAATATTGCTTCAGTACAAAGAGATTTTAATTTTATTTACACGGTGATATCAACATTTGTTGAATATCTGTCATGGTCATGACGCCATTAGATAAGAAACCTTTTAAATGAAGATAATTTTTTTTTATTGAATTCCAAGACATCCTTGACAGATATTCAACAGCTGTTTATGTCATCATATGAAGAAAGCTACACTATCTTTTTTTGTATAGAAGCAATATTTTATTCATTTTGACCAAAATAAGTTTTGCTATCCCGGCTTAGCACGCTGAAACTTGGTACACAATTTAATGGTATTAGCATAATTTTCCGGATTTAAGCGTATAGGAACTTTGTATTACTTTTGATTCAAACAACCTATCAGTACAGTTTGGGCTATGAGTTTCCAAACACACTGTATACAAGCAAACACATGTAAAGGGTAATAACATGAGCCTTTAAGCCCATTACGTGCGGTCGATGTACGATAATCTAATTCGAAATAGGAATTTATCAACCGACCTGGGCGCAAAACACCTTTTCACACAAAATCCCACGTATTATAAAAAAAAAAGTTTGTGATGGGTCCGTCTCAAATTACCAAAACCCACTACTACACATAATCTAAAGCCATTATATAATATGCAAATAGCTAATTATACATTTTCATTAAGTACAATTATACAAATATTATTGAATAGTGAAAAGGCTGGTTTGGGTTCAAAGCCTAGCTGGCTGTAATAAGTGTTTATTCCTATATGTTTGCACAGTCCACCAACAAAGTCCCGTGTCGGCCAACATTTCATCAAAAATCTTTAGTCATCATCCACATATAATAAATACATATAAATATCATGTAAACATATAAATAAATACATATAAATAAATACATATAAATAATATGTAAACATATAAATAAATACATATAAATATCATATAAACATATTAATAAATATAATTACGTAAATTACATATATTTATACATATATATATATATATATAGATTATTTCCAGACTGGTGCAAGGTCAGTTTAGTAAAATGCCTCAATTTTTTTCTACTTCCCCCATTCTTCCTTCTTTAATTTCTTCCATTCTTAACCTCACACTTCTACACGTTATGTTACCTGCTCCATCCATCTCTTTCTTGGCTCCACCTGCCGAATTTTTTATATAAATAAGTTACTTAAAAATTTAGGTATACATATATATGTATATATACGAAGATATACATATATTTACGGTAATACGTTCTAATTCTATTATTATTATTATTATTAGCACCGCGTCTTACTACCCGTTAGGGTTATACGCACTTACGCTAATGTGTAATGGTAGGGTGAATGTGAGATAAAATGGAGGACCTACAGTTTAACGTGGGATCCGAACCACGGAGGAGGCCTGGCATTCCCCACATTCACAAGATGTCTTGTCAGAGGTGAAGGAAGGGTTTGGTAATCATTTTAATTCTAATTCAAACGTAAAAATCTCTAAAGATCCAAAATTCGAATTAACCATTTTTTTGTAGTATCTAGGTTGACGGTACACCATAAATCGATAACCTCAAAATATGCTATATATAAAAAAACAAACACACATACACAATATACACAAACATTAAAAAACAAGAATAAAGCAGATATAAAACATAAATATTAGAAATATTAACGTAAGCGTCAGGGCGTTACATGATTTCTTTGTAATAAAGAAGGGTGAAAGCTGGACCAACACACCCCCTATTCTAGGCAACCCACTCACCACGGTTGCAGAATTCTCGACTTAACTTTTTACCATACTTCAATAGCTCAAATTTTACTTAATATTCTTAGCATATGAATATGGTTTAATAAATATTGTTAGTTTAAGTTCGAAAAGCGAACTAGAAAAAATTGAAAGTGTATTAACTTAGAATTTATCCAAATTGATCCTTAAGATTCGAATTAAATTTTATTTTACCATGGATTTAAATAGGAATCTGTATCCATTCAAGTGGCCGCATTGTCTAAGAAGATACTCTCGCAGTAGATTTGACTGCCGATGACCGGGAGATTAAGGTTTGAATCTCATTCTGGTGCACTCAAGGCGGTTTTCCATAAAGGTTTTCAACTATACCTCTATTAAAATTCGGGTGCAATGACCATAAATATAATCTTCATAATCCATAAAACCATGAACGTAATTAGTGCATAAGTGTACAACCCTAACGGGTAATAAGACGTGGTGCTAATATAAAAAGTATTAAAAAAATTTAATGGTGAATCAAGGTGGATTCGTACTATTTATTATATGATATGAACTCACTCTGCTCGTTGAGGGCTGCGTCCCCAATCCCCCGGTGGGTTTTCTTTGCAAGTGGATGTAAACTAATGTAATTCCAGAGCAGTTTTTTAATAGGTCTTACCGTTTAGCCTCAAGAGACCTCCAAAGAAAGGTCCGCACCAACTTTAAAGTTGCTCCACCATTTTGAAATTTTTTTTCGGGGGTTAAAAGTTAATTTCTTTAACTTTTTGGAATTTTACCGTCGGTTATAGGCTAAAAGCTATAGGTTTACGAAATTTCAAGTTTCTATCTCATCTGGAAGTGGGTAAACATTAATTCCAGTCGGTGAGTCAGCCATGTGCCTTTATAGTGGTATAATATTTTTACATACATTATGAAGGTGTTTATTTCATAAATGGTGTATCAACATTTCTTCTTCTAAATGCTACCTTCATCATCTTTACCACAATTAATGCAATTAAATGTGTACTATCCGGGCGATTAGAAAGATGTGGCGTGTGAAAATAAAAAATGTACGCCACTATTTTATTTACTGACAGAGTAGGTAGATCCCGGATATTGTATTTTCTACCTTTAGCGCCGCGTCTTACTATCCGTTTTGGTTATAGTTTTATGTAATTACGCTAATGGCTATAAGGATTAGAAATGTTATATTTAGAGGAAGGGTACACTCATTCACGTAGATAGAGAAAGAGAGACAGGGAAAGAGAGTGTTTTTTTTGGTGGGTAAAGGGGGAAAGCCACTCTCAGTACACCCGACCGAAATTCGAACCTCGATCTCCCCCGCCTATTGCGACATTAGCGCGTTAGAGCATGCAGCAACCGAAGCGGGTCCGGATAGCCAAGTCAAGAGTAATCAAAATCCGGATGGCAAGAGTTCAAATCCCCGTCTGGATGTCATATTTTTCTTTATTTACACAAACAATCCAGCAGAATGTCATATGAAAGGACGTGTTTGTTTAAATCATTTATTTCATATTAAAACACCAGGATATAATTATATAACTAAATACTTCAACAAGCAGTATCATTGGATGTGTGTGTATATATATATATAAATACACACACATATTAAATTTTACTTCTTGTACAAGTATCTAATTATTCCAAGGAGGTTAGGCTGAGGATGATAGAATTTAAAGGGATTTTACATGGCCTGATTTGAAGTTATTGTATGTGTGTATCGTTTTTAGCACAGCGTCTTACTACCCGCTAGGGTTACACTCCTATGTAATAATTACATTGAGTTGAGGATTAGGATAGTTTAATTTATAGAGTAGTTGCACCCGCACTTGCGTGGAAGGAGAGTGGAAACCCATTTAGGGGGTGAAAAAACACCCTTAGTGCACCTGACCATGATCGAAACCTGATCTCCCAGTCTTTGGCTGTCTAGTCTAACACGAGAATAGCGCGTTAGATGACGGTATTGTTTTAAACCATGGAAGCAAAAAACAACCCTTCCTGCACCCAGCCGGGTTTGTAAATTTGACATCCCCGTTGTTGTCAACTAAAAATGTTTGTGTAATATACAGGGTGTATTTTAATTGGTGTCAAATATTCTAAGGGAGTATTCTGGTCGACCAAAAAATAAGAAAATTCCACATAAACATGGGTCTAGAAACTATTAGTTTTAGATTTACTAAAGCATCCTCAAAGAATAATGGTTTGTCTTGAGGGAGTCATTGATTGGCCTTCTTAGCCACCACCAGATTTGACCCCGATGGATTTTTATATCTGGGGACATTTAAAAGTCCATTGTTTACGCAAATTATATGCCCGATGTTAAAGTTTCAAGAGAACGTATCGTAAATGGATGTTAGCAAAATACTTCAACACCTCTGGTGTACTCGATGGAATACTACGAAGCATGGAACGCGGACTCACAGGGTACTTAAGAAAAGAAGGACGCCATGTTTAACAATTTTTGCTAATACACGTTTTTGTTGAACTTCGTCTTGTATAAATGGATTGCTTCTTGATTTATTGATTACTAATCTAACAATAAAATCCACATTAACTCAGAAATTAGGTGTTTTTGGACACATGTCTATATATTATTATTATTATTAGCACCACGTCTTACTACCCGTTCGGGTTATACGCACTTAACGCTAATGTGTAATGGTAGGGTGATTATGAGATTAAATGGAGGACCTACAGTTTCACGTGGGATCCGAACCACGGTGGAGGCCTGGCATTCCACACATTCACAAGATGTCTTGTCAGAAGTGAAGGAAGGGTTTGGCAATCAGATAAATCTATGCCGGGACCGAGGATTGAACCCCGGCCACCAGCATAGAAATCTGACACCTTACCCCTAGACCGCCAGGTCACCAACTATTTTTATATAACTAAGAACGTAAGTTATTAAATGAAAAAAACAGTGAGTCAAAACCAAATATTGTTAACGGGGGGGCGGGGGGGAGGGGTAGAGAATAAGGTAAAAACAGAGGAGTGAAAAACATTATGAACCAAAAACCGATTATCAAGTTAAAATTAATCTTAACTTAAACTATAAATTGTTGAATTAAAAATCTTCGGAACCAAAATTATATAATCCTATTTTATTTTTATTGGAATAACATAAATCGCGCATAAGAGGTATTAAGTGGCTCTAAAAAAAAGTGGGAGATTTTTTTTTCTTAGAACAGTTTTTCTCAGTTAAAATGTAAATACCTTTTAGAAAAAAAAAGTGCTTCATCTTAATGACTGGTAATCTCAAAGCGAGTTTCCAAAGAAGATTAGAAAAAAAAGAACATTGAATTAAAGGCTAGGAGGCGAGGGTGAAATTAACGGTCTAAGTCTTAAAGTAAATAAAAGTATAAGAGAAAAATACAGAACTTCCATAGAAATAAAAAAAATAGATGTAGAAAATATATTTCAATAATAAAAATATATATTCTATTTAAGGCCATTTAAAAAAAATATAAAACTCTTTTTATTTGAAAGTTGAAGTATTTTTTAAAAAGCTTATCTTAATATAATAAGATTATCTTAATTAATTGTGTGCCTTTCTCGTTTGAATAGTAACATCCAAAGCATATATTTCTAGATTTCCAGCTTTATATAAAGACATTTACCCTCACTTAGAGATTTTTTAATGCATCAGTGCTCACATAGTCTATGGCACCAGTCTCGCAATAATATTGGAATATCTCTTACGAAGCAGATCGTAGCCACCATCTTCTTACCACCAAATTCCTGTATTTTCCAGGATGAGTTCACATTTTTTTTTAGGCAGCCCAGATTGAAGAAAATAGAAACAGTTTCACTTTTCATCAAACTGACAAGTGTGACGTCATGTAACCTATATTTAAAACAGGATGGTTTAAGATTGATGGGGAAATATATCTTCTGTCACTTGGCAACCCTGTTTAAGAGGTAATAATATATGTTTGAAACACCGAGCTTGATTCATAAGTTCATTTTCTTGTCCATCCAAATACTGACTATTTTAAGCTTTCAGTTAAATGTCCCAAATCAACAAATATACCGGTATCTTTAATATCATTATTATTATTATTAACACAACGTCTTACTACCCATTCTGGTTATACGAACTTACGCTAATGTGTAATGGTAGGGTGATTGTGAGATGAAATGGAAGACCTACAGTTTAACGTGGGATCCGAACCACGGTGGAGGTAACCACGGTGGAGGCCTGGCATTCCACACATTCACAAGATGTCTTGTCAGAGGTGAAGGAAGGGTTTGGTAATCAGATAAATCTTAGCCGGGACCGAGGATTGAACTCCGAACCCCTAGCACAGAAGTCTGACACCTTAACCCTAGACGGCCAGGTCACCCTAGTATTTTTAGTAGATTTAGCAAAATTCCCCGTTTTTACACTTTTTTTTATAGATAAAATAATACGCGGTGTGTTCTCTGTTTTACGGTTGCGTGGCAACCCTAAGGAAATAAAAATTCGACTCACACCCGACTGTAGTAAGGGTAGTTTTACTTACTATTACTACTATTAATGTTAAACCCAAAACTTCTATAATGTATTTACAACAAAAAAAATATGAAATTAAATTGTAATTTCGATAATTCATATAACAGGTTTGGTCACGTGGTTAGGCAGTACTGTTCGGTAAATAGGCAGATGAGTAATCAATATCGAAAAAGGGAACCCATATTCATTTTGGATCACTTACGTCACTGCTCCAATTTTTTATAAAAAATATTATGTCCTCATGACAGATAGGCCTGTCTGTAATTCACATTAAGGTAAATACATTGGATCAGTAACGTTAGTTTTAAAGATAACACATAAACAAACGTTTGGGTTATACCGAGACGAACAGTCACCATGATCTTCATAATTCAAATGTTCTAATCCTTATCTCTTAAGCTAAATAGTTTAATCCACCTAAAGCCAAATGGGTTTATGATATCAATCGAGGAGGGGGGAATATAGAACTGTATTTAAATCTCCATCTGGAAAACCTTAAACTTTTAAATTATGCAGATTTGATTTTTTTTTAAATTAAACTTACGCTAATTGAAAAACTTGCTATTCATTTTAATTAATTTTAGACGTCTTGTATACACATATATATATATATATTTATTTATAAAATAAATGGAGCCAAACACAATTTCATTAATAATAGACAGTGCTCTCTCTCTCTCTCGAAGTTGGATAAAAAGTAAAGAAGAACAAACAGAAATGAACAAAGAAGGCTATTAACTAATAAAAGGAACGAAGATTGATAGCTACAAAAAAAAAGGGAACCAAAAGAATAATACAAAAAAAAAGGGAACCAAAAGAATAATACTAAATAAAAGGAACAAAAATGATGGGAACAAAAAAGGAACAAAAGAGGAAACAAAAAGGGCGGGAACAAAAAAGACAGTTACAAAAATAAATAGAACAAAAAGGACAATAGCAAAAATAAGAGAGATATAAAGGAAAATCAGAAAAATAAAAGGAACAAATCTTAAAGTAGCAAAATAAAAGGAGAAAATAAAAGATACAAATAGGAAGAATAAAAAATAAAAGGGGCAGAAAAGGATGAAAAAACAAGGAAAAGAGAAAGAAGAACAGATATCTTACACTACTGGCAATGGACAAAGATAAAGTTGCCGCTTCAACGTTAGTAATCAATCCCCAATATCTCTTCTAATAATAAAGTTATCGTACATAACATACACGCCGCGTAATGTGTAATGGTAGGGTGATTGTGAGATGAAATGGAGGACCTACAGTTTAACGTGTGATCCGAACCACGGTGGAGGCCTGGCATTCCCCACATTCACAAGATGTCTTGTCAGAGGTGAAGGAAGGGTTTGGTAATCAGATAAATCTGTGCCGGGGCCGAGTATTGAACCCCGCACCCCCCAGCACAGAATTCCGACACCTTACCCCTTAACCGCGTAATCATAATCGTTAGATTGATTTTCAAGAAATTCAGTTCTCTCTTTTTTTTTTACCCTTCAGTAAACCACCCTTATTTTAGGGTTAGATGATTCCGATAACTCCTCCGGGGTGGGGGCCTTATGAAGAGCCTAGATACAGAGGGTGGGCCCTATCTGTGAAAAAGTTTCAGCTCAAGGACGGGCAGACAGACTGACAGAATGAAACACAAAAACTACTTTTCCTGTTTCAGAAGGTCATGAAATGTCAACATTTATAAAAATCTCGAGTCCGGTCCCCCCCCTCCCCCCCAACCCCCCACCAACATCACGATCACAATACTTTTCTGTTTTGAGGGGTTGAAAGAAAGTAAGAGGACACATGGATAGAACTGGGTCTATCCTCTATAATGTGAAAAGTTGATCCTGGTGGTTTGTACAGTCCTACTCTCTGGAGAAGTGGTATTCTACCTTTTTTCTTAATCGCGTAAATATCTCTCTCTCTCACACACACACACACACACACACACACACACACACACACACCCCCTTCTCCAGCGAGGGAGGGAGGGAAAAATAAAACTGAAAATCCGGCCAATATTCTAAACCCGACCTTCCATCACCGGTAAGTCAGACGAAACTTATGCCTTTTTTTCCCATCTAGGGGGTGGTCAGGTGGTTCTAAAAGACGTCACTCTGGCTAACTGGGTTCAAATCATTACTGGCCGAACCTAATGTTCTTTTTTCCCCCACTAAAATTCTACTCTCTTTCATAACATGCAAATGTGAGTACATTTTTACTAAAAAAAAAAGTCTATACTAATCTATAGACCTACCTCTCTGATGTAAATATTAGAAGATAGAACAGACGGGTAGTAACCCATTGTGAATGGAAATAGATAATCAATAAGATTTCTATACAATATTTCCAACTAATATCATTAAACTAAGGTTCCCGGTTTCGATTCCTGGCAGGGTCGAAAAATGTATCTGTTCTAGATTTGGATCTTGTCTCTGCTCTAGAATTGGATGTTGTTTTTGCTCTAGATTTAAGTTAGTGTATAAGTCTTGTGCGGAAATAATTGGACGGATCAGAAATTTCACGTTAAATACCTCAAATCTATGGTATAATAGAAAAAAAACTCCACTGGAGATTTAACCAGAGATCTATAGATCGTTATTCAACCCCCTATGTATTTTAATAAAAGAACACAAATGTTATAATTATAATAAACTTTTTTTTTCCAGTGCAACGTGCAACAGTATTTTCCGATTACTCCATCGTCTTGGGTATTCCTCGCATGTCGCCCAAGGTGTTTTACTATCATCCCCAACAAAGTTTCAATGAAGGAGACTTACAAGAGGCGTCCAATTTAGTCCTCCCCTCCGTCCCCTCTGCCTCCCAACCACCCTCCCTCATTGAAAACACTTCTCTAGGACTTTATTCCCACTCTCCACTACATTTAACTGTATCAATTTTCGTCATCCTTATTTTGGCGGGAGAGAAAGTTATATATATATATATATTTTTTTTTTTTTCATCTCTATGGTTCCCCCCTTACCCCCCACCTTCAACCCTCTAATTTCACTCAACGTGGGACCTTTGTAGGTTAAGGTGGGGGGGGGTTAGAGTTAGAAAGGTGAAGAAGGGGGGAGGAGAAGAGAGAGAGAGAGGTCCTTTAGTTTCAAGGGGAATGCCTCCCCCCCTTCCCCCACCACCTTCCTCGCAAAAGCTTTTAAGTCACGTAACTATAATTTACTGCGAGTCTGTATATCCGTGGAGCTTACCAAAGGCTTACCAACCATTCAGCGTAGAAAATCCCTTTTCCCCATCCGAATCCTTTCCAACCCCTTAACCCCTCCCCTCATCTTGTTTCGCGTCGAGCTCTTTTCATACAGAAAGTATAGGGACGAGGCAGAATGAAGCCTGATATACTTGCAACATCCATTTGAAATCCTCTTCTCCTGTGGGATTCTACCTTTATTTTTTTTTTGTCTCTTCAGGAAGACTCTCGTTTTCGACGCTTATTGCGTCTCTTCATCCTATTATAAGCCATCTTGTCAATCCTTCTTTTCTCTGCTTTGATCCTTGTGTAGAGGTTGTATTGTTCAGGAGAGATTGGGGAGGCGCTCAAGACATGAGATGAAGAGGGTTAAGGTACCTCTTGCACGCCAACTTTCGATAACGATGCAGAAGTTACGGATGGGAGAAGGTTTAGGATGCTACTCGTTATTTCTCACATTTACCTCCTAGAAAAGGAAGTTTTTTTTTATCCATCCACGCAAAGACTAAAAATAACTTGTAAATAAACTACCAGCAGACGCAGGTTTTTTTGGTGAAAATTTAGTCTAATCGGAGAAGGTTCTTGCATAGTGATTGTGAGCAACCATAGCTCAACCAGTAAATATTTTGCAAATTAACTTTTATATTAATCACAATAATCTGTTGTAAGTTTACTCAGATTTAAGATATGGGAAATTCATAGGAGTTGTAAGCAACCTTGGCTCGACAAAACAAACACCTTTTAGATAATCTATTAGTCTCGCAAAGGGTTAATAGAAATCTATTTATACCACAATTGAGTCATTCATATAAGTAGTAAGCGTTAGAGAACTATCTAGAGAAATGGTCGTTCTATGAAATTGCAGCTCCGCCCTCCCCCCTACTCTATATGAGTACCTCCTCTTACTATCAGTTTTTATCTTATTTTGCCATTTTTGGGCAGATCCTTGATAAATTAGGTTTCAATTCAAATTAAATAAATATGAAAATCGTTTTGGTTAATAGAACATAAAAACAATATATTTAGTTTACTACAATTTCTGAACCAAAAAATAAATGTCTATGAGTCGGAGTCGGTACCTTTCTAGCGATACTGACTCAGACTCTGGCCACACCCAAAATTGCTTCAGACTCAGACTCTGGCCACACCCAAAATTGCTTCAGACTCAGACTCCGGCCACACCCAAAATTGCTTCAGACTCAGACTCCGACCACACCCAAAATTGCTTCAGACTCCGACTCCGACCACACCCAAAATTGCTTCAGACTCCGACTCCGACCACACCCAAAATTGATTCAGACTACGACCACACCCAAAATTGATTCAGACTACGACCACACCCAAAATTGCTTCAGACTACGACCACACCCAAAATTGATTCAGACTACGACCACACCCAAAATTGATTCAGACTACGATTCTGACCACACCCAAAATTGCTTCAGACTCCGACTCCAACTACACCCTAAATTGCTTCAGACTCCGACTCCAACTACACCCAAAATTGCTTCAGACTCCGACTCCAACTACACCCAAAATTGCTTCAGACTCCGACTCCAACTACACCCAAAATTTCTTCAGACTCCGACTCCAACTACACCCAAAATTGCTTCAGACTCCGACTCCAACCACACCCAAAATTACTTCAGACTCAGACTCCGACCAAACCCAAAATTGCTACAGATTCAGACTCCTGAGCTTTGCTAATTACACTGACACAGGTTGCTGACATGATGATCTCACGTCAAACCTATCTTTTATTTTAGACATGACTACCATTACATTAGACTATTCATTTGTCATATAATCTTTCTAGGACTTCTTTCCAATCCAAAACTTTAAATCAGTCGGTAGCGTATCTGTCAGCTGAGATAAAGGTTCCGGGTTCGATTCCTGGCATGACCAAAAAAAATGTATCATTGGTGATATATGGGTTTAACCTTTTACAGTGATGAATAAACGGTCAGGGGACTGGACTTTGTGGCTGCCCTAATCTCATAAGGCATAAGAAGTCATGACAGACGTAGCAAACCGGTAGTGGAAAATATACGGCTTGAATAAAAAAGTGACCCAGACCATAGGGTGGAAATTGTAATGGATTTAAAAGTAAAAGTTTTTTTTTCATTTAATCCCTTTGAAACCAGTTTTAATTCACTGTTCCCCATCGTTTTTTAACCTTTCCTCTGCGATCATCCAGGACAAGAGGTGTCATAAGGGAGGGAAGCAGCGACAATGTTCAAAGAAATATAGGTACTACTTAACACACTCACAAGGAAAAATGGGGTAACAATTCAAGATGGGCGAGTTTATAAAATGAGACAAGGAGATGGTTGTAAAATATAAGCTTAAAGGAATTTCTAAGAAATATTTACTAATACTAAAAATTAATATAGTAAAAACGTTTGAAAAAAAAATATTATTATTATTAGCATGACGTCTTACTACCCATTCGTGTTATACGCACCTACGCTAATGTGTAATGGTAGGGTGATTGTGAGATGAAATGAAGGGCCTACAGTTTAACGTGGAGTCCGAACCACGGTGGAGGCCTGGCATTCCCCACATTCACAAGTTGTTATTAATACACGTCTTGTCAGAGGTGAAGGAAGGGTTTGGTAATCAGATAAATCTGTGCCGGGACCAAGGATTGAACCCCGGCCGCCAGTACAGAAGTCTGACACTTTACCCCTAGACCGCCAGGTCACCTGGGAGGATTATAGAGTTCCGGTAACGCGATTCGCGGGGGGAAGTAGAATAGAGTTCCGGTAACGCGATTCGCGGTGGGAAGTAGAATAGAGTTCCGGTAACGCGATTCGCGGTGGGAAGTAGAATAGAGTTCCGGTAACGCGATTCGTGGTGGGAGGTAGGATAGAGT